>VZRQ01009616.1:92863-169924 GCA_013397975.1 Machaerirhynchus nigripectus
ACCCCCAAAAACTCAATTAAAATGCTTATTGAAACTGAAATTTCTTCTTAGAATGAAATAAACTAGCTACATGTAGTGCACAAGAATTTCAGTTCAAATTGTGTATGCAATGTGGAACAGACAGTTGTGTTAAGTGTACTTATGTTTTGTGGGAGAACTGCCATAAGTAAATTGCAGTTTATTCCAAAACCAGCTAACTAGAGGGTGGGGTTTTTTTTTTCATTTTTTGTTTTGTTTTGTGTTTGGTTTGGTTTGTTTGGGTTTTTTTGGATGTCTGGACATACAGCTTAAGAAAAGGGGTCTTTTAGAAAATATTTTTAATTATTCTTCACAAAATATTTCCTTCAGAAAACACAAGATACGTGTGCTTCTTAGTGGTCCTGTCAACTTTCCCTCCACACTCACGTGGTGAAGTTTAGCAGTGAATGTCTTTATTTTTACACTGACTGAATAATGAGCCTGCTGTTGTCCTGAGGGTAATGGACCAGAAAGCATTTTTGTTTGTTTTGGACAGAAATGGTTTCTTGTTAAGAAAATAAAGTTTCCTTCTTCTGTCTGTAATCCGTAGGTGTAGTGCACACACCCTCGCAGTGAGCTGTTGGGAGCACTGGTGGCTCACCAGTAATGAGAAGGCAGTTTGAGCTCAATACATAGTTGCACTGGGTATAACCTAGTGAGATTATCAACAAAGCTTTCAATTACAATTGAAACTTGTGTTTATAAAGACCTTTGTGTAGCACAAAGTGAATTAAAACAAAAAACCCAGTAATTTAGTTTTATGTAGACTACCAGATGGTAATTACTGTAGCTGATTTAGTAGTCTGGAATAGATTCAAACTAGTGACCCAGAGGTGTTTAATTTCTTGGCAGTTTTTCCTCAGGTTTTCTTTTAATCCGTGATCACAATTCAACACCTGTTTAGAGATGGTTCAGCTTTGGCCTTAAACGGATTGGCAGTGTGTCATTAAACTCAAGAGGCTTTGCCAGCAGGGCATCTCCTTTGGCAAGGTAGCTTCTAAGCAAGATTTGATTAGGTCAGCAAATGTATTTGTGAGTTGTTTCTGTCTTCACAAGTGACTTCATATAAAATTGTGTGAGATTAAAACAAAATTTATTGCATTTAATAACATATGCCTTAAAAAAGAATTTTTTTTTAAAAAAGGGATTTATTCAAGTCGGTAAGATTAAATATTTCTGTATTTCTCAGCTTTACAGGGTTTTGACATGTTCCAATTTACTGTACAGCACCAATGTTGGTATAATTTGTGGGGAGCAAGCAATTGCAGGACGTGTGGCACGAGTGATTGCCCATTTGCTCCGTTTCTTGCTATTTCGCAGCTGTTGGGAGAACCAACGCAAGGATGAAGCTCTTGACCCTGAGGTCAATTAGAAGCTTAGAAGCAGGTCAGAGGAGAGCGGATGGTAAAACAAGTGTTCTGGGTCTATGCAAGTGAACAAAAATAACCTGTGTCTAACAGGGTACTGTTTGAAGCTCTGAAGGAAAAACGTGCTGCAAAAATACGAAAAGTTTTAAGTAAATGTAAGACAGTAAAGAAGTTGGCTTTTAATTGCCTGCTGTGCTGTGGCAGCTTCTTTACATACATCACTTACTGTAAGTCTACATGTCCTGCCACACGAGTTCGAGTAGCTCACGTG
The DNA here is from genome assembly GCA_013397975.1 of Machaerirhynchus nigripectus. Taxonomy (NCBI): domain Eukaryota; kingdom Metazoa; phylum Chordata; class Aves; order Passeriformes; family Dicruridae; genus Machaerirhynchus; species Machaerirhynchus nigripectus. Next base: position 94,520 of record VZRQ01009616.1, read on the forward strand.
TACGAGGCAATACTGCTCTCAACTAATGCTCCTGCTCTGCTGTCGTATGAGGCTTCATGGGCTGTGAAATGGGTCCCAGAGAGGCCTTGCAGCACTGACCTCTGTTGCCCCTTCTGGCTGCCTTTGTCTCACCACTGGGCACATGGAATTCCCAGCAGAGACTGCAGTGGCACAGCCAGCTGCTGGTCACATGGTACACCAAAGCTTGGGAACCACGCCACAAGTGCCCACGGGCTGTACGCAGCTGAGGAGTCTCCCCACACCTGGGAATATTCTACAGGCAAAGCATGATTTTCTGATTATAAAGGAGGAAGTAATGTAATTCCTATTTATTTACTAGATTGTCTTTGGGCAAAGAGGTAAAAATGCCAAAGAGCAATATAAATCATAATGTTCAACTCTTTTTTAAAGCATTATTTCTTACCATAACACACTGATATCACTAGGTCAGAAACCCATTCAAAGAGTACTTTTGCTGTGGTGTAATGGCTGGAATTTTTATTGCATAGAAATAGCAAATTGAAGACTGGTTGGTGGAGTAAATTTAATTTAACTCTTTTTTTCTCTCTTTTTAGTATAAATTGTATACAATAATACTGTGCTCAAAAAGACAAAAAACTGGTTCAGTAGCTCTGTACAAGTCTTTATTTTCCTGATGTAATAAAAATTAGTCCAAAGACAATTATTTCAGTCTACTGATTTTAAGTATGCTTTGAGGAAGTTTTCAGTTAACTGTGAATTTTGTTTGTATCAGTCTCTTACCCAAAGAACTAAAATGTGAAGCTGTTTCTATCACAAAATCTGAAATGAAGATTCTCATACAGCAAGTTGTTTCAAGTTGTTTGCTTTCTTTCTCCTAATCTCCAGGTTTTTTTTGAGGCAGACCAGAAAGCCAGGAGGATTTAACAATTACTAAAGGGGAAAATACCCAAACAATGCAAACCCAAAAACCACAAAGCAAACAAACCAGCAAAGCCTCATCACCTTCCCCAAAAGTCAAGGAGAAACCAAAATGACTGAGTCTTACTCAGAATGGAAGCTTTTTCTTCTAGAATTAGTACAGTTTGAATAAATGCTGTATCTCTTGATTTAAAAGCAACAAACAAAAAACCACCTAAAAACCCAACCAAGATCCCAAACCCCAAAACAAAGGCAAAAAACCCTTGGAAGTTCACTATCAGGAATTTCTGTATTTCTGCATGACTCAGGCTGAGCTTTGTCTTGGCAATCTCAATTTATTAACATGAGACGATACTGATACAAAGAGAGAAACTATATTTTCAATAATTGTTCAGTATTCTTCATTCTTATTTGTGATTAAATATGAGGGTAATTGCAGGATCTTCCTATATATGGCAGTATAAATATAATTTAGAAATACCAATAGCAGAATTTTGCATTTCCAATACTTTTTTTTTGATTCTGTTCTTTTTTGGAAAGTATATATTTGAATTTATAGTATAATAAACCAGCATATATCAGCCCTCTTCTTTATTCTTTATGCTTAACTAATTACATGTTATAGTGCTTTGATGGTGAGAAGAAATAATGTATTTGTGTTGATGTTCTTTTTGAAAACGTCTTAAACTCCTGCAAATGAGAACATAATATTTTTTATTAGGTCAGGTGGAGTTTTAGTTAGAACCGTTCCAAGCTTTGTATTTGTGTCTCTTTTCTCTGTATCTTTCCACCCCAGAAGTATAAAAATACTGCTTTTCTTATGTTTATTACCTCTTGAAGGTGAAGTATACATTAGGTCTAAAATGTTGATGTTTTGAGCTATAAAATCATTACTGAATCTTGGGGAAGGAGCATTAGATTGAAAGAGACTGTATCTATCTTGTCAGTGTCTTTAGGGCCCTAAAATGCTTGTATTGAGACAAAATGACTGCTTAAATTTATCACTTTGGAAAAGTAAGAAATCTGAACATAAATCTATTTTAAAAATAAACTACCAAAACTGAATATTCTTGAAAACAGATATTCCTGTTTAGACTGATTGAAAGCTAATGAAGAATAAATTGGAAGGGGTTTATTTACATGAAGGCAGAAGTTTCCTTCAAAGAACTTCCTATGTTAAATGGTTTTCCAGTGTTTTTGCATTTTGACCTGTAAGGTCTAATACCCATAAAATTTTTGTGTCTGTGGTTTAAGTCTTTATTCAGGTATGCCTTTTTACTTTTCTTTACAACCTGTGGAGCCATTTTTTTTTTTTACTTCTGTGGGAAGGATTTGATTTTCAAATCTTCAAAATCAATTTTGAATGGAGCTTTTTGTTGGTTTTTTCCTTTGCTTTTCCCTATATGTATACATTTATGTATGCTTCAAAAGGTGCAGTCTCCCCTTTTTTTGTTATTATGGGTCTAGCCATAATAATCTTACTGATAAGATAAAAGACTTATGTTGCCTTTGTTACCTGCATATTACTCCATTTGTAGTGGTAATCCATTCTGTATCTATAAAGCAACAATACTACCAAATTTCATTTACGTGCTTCTGACTAGTTTTCTTTGTTGTTCAGCTATTGTGTCTCATTTTCATCTGAGCCACATTTCCAATTGTTCTGTGATTGACGTGCTGGAGAGATTGACAGTTACCCCCTAGTGCCTGCTGTCTGGAGATCCCACAAGCAATAATGGATTTTACACCAGAATTTAGCATCAAATATTGGCTTTCAGTGTCAAATGGGTTAAATTTAAATTCCAGTTAATTGTAGCCATTTTGAAATCATAGCCTTAAACAAAAGTGGTTTTTGGGTATCCCTGAGTCCTGTGTATGTCACACAACCCCAGTGTCTCAAACTCATAGCAGAAATGAACTATTGCATTTATGGCTGTTTCTGTTTCTTAATTTTGCAAGTAGGCCAAACCTTAAGAGTAAAAGGGAAGTTTGCAGTGTGGTAGGGAATTCCTATTTCAGGTAAACCAAAAGAAGAACCAGTGCTGATCCTAATTTTGTAATTCAAATATGTCTCCTCAAAGCCTACATATCTGCTGTTAATGGAAGCCCTCCTGTAACTACACTTCTTTTTAGCCACAACTCTACTAAAAAAACCCCCTTTTCCCCAATCCTAAAGCTGTTAGCATGTGAGATGCTCTCTTCTGTTATGTTCCAGAAGCAAAAAGTTATGTAAACCCTTTAAAATTATTTTAGTATGCAGAGATTTCCTACCTAAAACTGGCAAAAAATATAACTTTGCATTTCCTGTACCCAGTGTAAAAAAACCATAGATAGAGAGTAAGAAGACGTGTTTTGGACGGAGGTGGAACTTCACTGATCTTTTACGGGAATTTGGCAGAGTTCTTCAAGCATGCTGACTTGTATGAGATGGTTCCAAGCCATTACAAAGTTCTGCTCAGAGCTTGGCCACAATTCCTGTCGTGTTTTCTGACCTCCCTCAAGTATCTTTGAAAGGGTAGATGCAGGTGTAACATGAAGAGCAACTGTTATATCTTTGCAGGAAGAATGGGATGATTTCTACCATTAGAGGCAATGATAATGAATGCTTAGCTCAGATTTTTCTTTTCAAGATTTCTTAAGCTGTCTTATTTCATGTTGATGATACCAGGTTTTGTTCAAATATAGTTGAAATTATAAAAAATATTTACTACCATTTTGCAATACATTCTCCATTCAAATTTAAATCACCCTTTATCTGTAAAAAGTGGTACTGTTAGTGTAATAACACCAAAAAGTATTTTTGGGTGAAAAGAACTAAGATTAGCTCTATCTAATACTGTAATTAATTTTTATATCATACAATAGACACTCTGCATGCTTGATAAAGACAAATAACAATTTCTCTATTTCAGCATTTCTATTATAGATTCCTTGGTTTTGAATGAGTATAGAAATCTCTTAAACTGGTGAGAGCAAGAAAACTCCATGCTTCCTACTTCAGCAGTCTGGTTGTTCATACTGGAAAGCTTTCAACAGAAATCTATAATTACTCATTCATCAGATTTTGGAAAGGTGTACATTATTGTGGTGTATGTGTGACAGGACTTCTAGTTTTATGTGTACATTTGCTTTATAGATTTCAGATTAGAATCTAACCCTTGGAGAAAAAAGAAGTATATTATTTTCAGCATTTTAACAGCAATGTAGAAGTTGGTTTTAAAAAAAAGGGGGGGAACAATTTGGAAAATACAGTTAGTGTTACCTTAATGAGTTCACATTAAGGTGATTGCTGCCTAGCAATTGCCTTTGTTTGTCCCTGCACACACTATTCTAATTAAAAACTTTTCTTTCTCCCTTGAACTTCCAGATTGCTGATTTGAGCAAAGTGTGTACGTGATCTCTGCAAAGCTGTAGGTGGTTTCTCTAACCATTTTGCTTTTCAGGTTGTCAATGAGCATCATAGTCTATAATATCAACAGTATTACATTTGAACCTTTATTTCACAAATTCTATGTTTTAGACTGAAAATTGCTATAAGTCAAGGAAACAAATACATCTTAAAATTTTTTTGTGAGGTTAAGTGAGAACTTAAAACAGAGCCATTGCAATTACTTGTTTGTATAAGGATGCTAATGCCATTGCAACATTTTCTTAAAGGATGCCAGACAATTATATGTAGAATATAAAGAAACAAAAATGAAGGCGAAAGAAGATGCCCTGGCTAAGGCTGAACTTGAAACACTTCAGAGTGAGTTTTTACCACTGTCTTAATAAACAAAGATGTAATACAATATACCTTCTACGCTGGATGTATATGAACAAACATTTTTATAATCTTCTAAAATACGTGCTTTATATATTTATCTACTGCTGTTAAATTTAAATAAGCTTTTAATTTTGTGGCTAATTTTGCAGTAGGCTGCTGGTTTGTTCCTATAGAAACATAGAAATCAGGTGGTCAGTTATATTGTCGCAAGAAGAACGTACTTGCTAGAAATGTTGCTTTATGGGAGGGGAAGATCTCAAACGTACTATACATTTTCACAAGTGACCCCTTGGGGTTTTGAGCATTTTTCTCGTTGTTTTTAAACATTTTTTAAAAATAATATGTTTAATAATCTTTTTGTGAATATTGAGTTGATTTTTGTGATAGAAAGTGACAATAATTTGAATTTCCAAAAGCATGGATGCAAACTTCAGAGGTGGATTCATGCTATTGTTGAAATAAGTGCTTTAAAGTCTTTATACTCTTACAAAAGACCAGAGAAGGCAATTAACATTTCCTTTAATAAAGTATTCAGAGTAATTATAGGTGACTTTTCGTTTTCTTCTTTCAGTTATTTACTTTTGACAGTGATTAAACCTACCCTCTTCTGAAGACAGTTTTAACAGTTTTTTGTCCGTGTTTGTATGTGCATGCTTGCTTTATTTACTGTACTTAAGTGCATGCTTTTAAATTCCTTTATTCTGACGAGTGTACTGAGTGCTTTGTGATAATTTACTAGCTTGGAGTATGTATAAGGCTTTAGGTACTTAAAATACAGCTGCATTATTTATATTTATAAAACAGCAAAATTTTGTAAAATCAACTAAGAGATCCAGTTCCAGCAATAATTCCCAACTTATCTGTAGCTGAATCTATTTTTGGAAAATGGATAACATTCAGCACCTCAGTGAGCATCATGGACCCAGGCCAAATCTAGCAAAATAATGCATTTAATGCTTGTTAGGAAGGCCTGCCATTATGTTTGAGATACCTACCATAAAATGGGCCCGTGAAAAGGGTCTTGATTCGGGTTATTAAAAACTTGTTAAATTGTCAGATAGTAATGTATTGCCATTGTTCAAAATAGCTGGCATACATTCCTCATTGAAATCTGTGAACTTCTGTTTTAAAAGGACTAGTTTTTGAAAACAGAAGTGCAAATGAAAGTATAAAGTCATTAAAATCATAGTGTGCACATTCCTGTGTGTCACTGAAAGGCCACCTGTAAAATTTACAGTATTTCCCTGCTGCTAGGTGTGTTGTGAGAGTCATTTTTTTTTGTTGTTACCTCCAGTAGGAGTGCCCGCCCCTGAGAGGGACAAGTTTGGCCTTCCAGGTCACCCCTGACCTGTCAGAGCAGCACCACCCCTGTCACGCTGCTGGGTGCACCACGGCGTGACTCCCATGTCTGCCAGGTGACCCAGGGTCAGTCGTGTGAGCAGGGGCCAGTCCTCACCAGTCTCAGTGGCTGGCATCCTGCCCTCCCCTTGAAGGCTTGCTGGCAGGGAGCAAGGAGGATTGAGAATCACCACCTGTAATTAGCAGAGTGAGATTTGGCATGGAATTATTTGGTCAGCCGTAGCAGTGCTATGGCTGGGCAGCAGAATGAGCTATCAGTTACCTTTTTTTTAAATAAGTAAGTCTCCCAAGAGAGGAACAAGAGATGCATCCATGTTACTGTAGGCAAAAAAAATTGTATCATTTTTTCCTGAAGCTTGCATGCAAAGCATCTGCTAAATTTGCTTATTTCATTATGTTGCTCTGCATTGTCACTTCACAATTAGCACAGAAAGGTTGTAAATCACCAAATGTGCGTTTTGTTTGCCCCCATTCTTCTTAATTTCAGACACCGTCCCTGGGATGTGAGGCCTTAATAAAGGTTCCATCTATTTAATTGAGTAAACATATCTCATGCTGATTAGCAATAGCTGTTTTACAGTGCTTGTTTTTTCATGCCCTAATTGGTAGTTTGCCCCCTTGTCTGTCTGCTTTCCTGCTGAAACTGTGCAGTATTCTGTCAGCAGCTTGAACTAAAACCAGAGTTGGGTACTAGAGGAGGAAAGTATAATTTGCTAAATAGGAAAGAGACAACAGTATTGAGATGTCATTAAAGTTCTATTTTTGGGAAGGAGTATGAAAAAATAATTTCTTGGTAAGTCAATATTATACAGTTTTGATTTATTTTTGTGGCACTTTTGCAGTGTTTCTTATCCCTTCTCAATCCATTCAAAACTGTCATTCCTACCTTAATAAAATATAGCAACTTTATTTTACAAAAATAGAGCAACTTACAATACAATTTTATGTTTCTAGGAAATAAGGTTTTGTATGGAATTAGAGAGAGCTGTGTGTTTTAGGGACAAAAGTAGGAATTGTTTGCGTTACATTTTCTGATGCAGTTTGCACATTTAGATGTCAGATTACAAAATTTTATTTTTAAATGGAAGTGTTTTAATTAATAAACTTTCTTCCAACTTCTCATTCTCCTGTCATGTCACACATGTGATCCCTACTTCAGGGAATGGTTCTTTCACAATGGATAGCCCTGTTCTTTGTAGTCATGGGATGGAAAGTACAGTAGGTATTAGCTGCACTGAATAGGCATTATTAAACTAAGATGACATAGGTATACAATCAGGACAGATGACTCAGTTTTTAAATTTAAATTTCAAGGTTTGAGTAGTTATCAGGACAAATTCTAGCAGCTCTCAAGCTCTTTTTGCATGAAGTATTTCTTTCAGTGATGTCCATTTTGGGGGGAAACACATCTTTTTTTCTTTCTTTATACTTAGCCTTGGCTGTTCTCTTACTTTCCATTCTTCTTAGCTTGTTTTCCCTGACATTCAGTGTGAAGACTTAAATCTATTCTTAAAATATGCCTTTTTAAAAAAATGCTGCCTGCGAAGTATTGCAGGTGAACTCTTCACTGGCATCCCAGTAACGAAATATATTTGCATTGTAAACCCAGAATACTTGCCATGATGTACAAGGCATCTGGAACAATCTATGGCAAGAAACTGTTTTGTTTCTAGTTACAAACCATGCTGAATAGTATGTGGGTTTTTTTGCTTTTTCCTTACCCCCATCATTCAAGCTTTAACTGAAGTATGAAATTATGAGCCCTATGGCTGGTTGATGAGCTGCCTTTCTGTGTTGGGCTTTTATGATGTGGTATTTATGTCTGTCTGTAGGATCTTAGAGCACTCTTACCCAAGTTCCTGCCACCAAAGATCCAGGGCTGTAGTGAAACATTTAATACATTTGATCAGGTTTGGTTAGGCTTGGTTGGTCACCCTTTCCTCACAGCCTGGAATACAGCATGCTGCTTGGGTGGCTTTTTATATTGTTTCATGAAACCTAGGGATAGGAGACATCATTAGGTCATTTAGTATAATGGGTTTATTTCAGACTCTTACAGGTGAAAATCAGTGAAAAATACTGGTTCTCCTGACTTGTCTTGACTTGTACCAGTGGTGCACTTTAGCTTTGCTCTTCCTTGTTACTCAAGATACAACACTGATCAGTAACTACATCTTGAGATGCCTTCTCTTCTTCATGGTTTGTTCAGATAATTAATTTTACTATTATATAGTTATATCCTAATTTCAGTATGGATTTCTCCAGGTGTAGGTTTCAGTTGTTCATTATTAGCATGACTGTGCCTAAAAAAAACCTATTTATCTGCAGGTTTTCTTAATATAAAGCCTTTCGTGAGCCCTTTATTTCTGTGGATCTTCTGTACTTGATTTATTTTTGCAATGTAACTAGAAATATTGGGCCCTGGGTTTGTATATAGTGTTCTATAGTTTGTCATCTTTTGATTATAAAATCATGTTTCTTCTCTGGTTATTACAGAATCACTTGAAAAGGTTGCATTAGTTCCCATTGCTCTGAGAGTTCATTCCAGATTGCTTGTCCACCATAACTGCATGCCCTGATATCAAAGATTCCTTGCCCAAAGTCCCTCCTAAGTGCAGATATGGCATAAGGCCTTTAACTGTGTAATTTTCAAAAATGCTTTTGATTTGATTGGTCCCAGACTACCAGCCAGTCCATGTTCCTACTTCTTCCTGTGCCTTCCTCTTCACTGTGAACTATTTGGACCAAATTTATGGAATCTAGCACTATACTGAAGGTGACTTCCCTTTTACTTCCAAATAATTGATAAATATCTTGTGTAATTGTGTTTAGTATTAATTCCTGCCAAAATGCAGTGTTGACGTGGCTGCTCAGTAATGATTTGCTGACAGGCAGGTTCAGAGAAAATTTATTTATGCATTGCATGCTTTTTTTGTTGGTGTGGGTGTGAATGTTCTGATCACTTAATTGTTACCTCTGAAGCCTAATTATGGCAAACTATGTATCATCCATTTCACTGATTGTTTTGGCAGGCCTGCTGAAAGGATTTTGAACTCTGAGGCTTGTGTATTTTTCCCAGTTGTTTCAACTAGGCTTGTATGATACCTCTCCCCACAAAACTTGCTTCAGACTTCCCACAAATATGGAAAATATACAGTGCATGAGGCTCATTTAAAGAGGCATGCATGCTTCATTATATGTTTGTTGGAAGGCAAATTAGCTCTCAAATACTGGAGCCTTGTTTCTAACCCTTTTGTATTTTGGGGGAATTGGAAGTTTTGGGAAGGGTAGATACTCAGAAAAAAAATGAAAGTCATCAGAAGCTACAGCTTGGGAGAAGTTTTTTGTAGCTGAGGGGCTGCATTCATCCCTGGGCGTGTCTCTAGTCAGTTTGCTCGAAAATAAACTAGCTTGTACGGCCCAGTATAACAGATGTATATATCTGTCTCTAATTCTTGATATAGTCATATAATCCCATTGACTTTATTTTGAGTATAGAAATATGTACTTTTTTTAACCATATGTGTGTTTGCCCCGTATTTGCATTGATACTGAACATAATTTGCTCCATTTTTCCAACAGACTGTCAGAACCTTAGTACAAATTTTTGCTAGAATTCTGGGTTCTTTATGTTCTGTCTGACTGTGTCACTGTATGTGTAAGTGAATTTTTCTCTTGTCATGTTTTCAACAAATGTTAATGCTGTGGATTCTTTGGTTGTCTTTCATGGTTACATAGATAAGTGAACTGTGTTGGAAAAAGATCTCAGTGCAGTACCTTACTGATTTGCCAAAATGATGTTTGCTGTCTGCCTTTTTGTGTGGTCATATTTCTTGCTTACTAATGCATGAGATATCAGGCAGTTTGTCCCTTTGATTTTCAAGATATCACTGTCTTTTTTTACTATGTTTTTTGTTAATTCTTGTTCATGCTTAAAGCTTAGAAGCCTTGCGGAGAGAGGGAGCTACAACTTGATGTGCTGTAATTTCTTTGCAGAAGTTCATTGCTTAGTTTTGGTTCTAGCAGTTGCTTTTTTCTGTGTAAAAATTCTCTGAGTTCTTTATGTTTACATCAGCTAACATGTAAAATCAATCTAAATTTTTCTGAAAACTTTAAAATACAGGACCTCTGACACTTGTTACAGAAAAAACATTGCTGTTTTACTCCATGGCACTTGATCCAAAAAGTCTTGCTGATTCCTTATCTGATGGCTGCTTTATCTTAAAGGAAATAACCACTAGCCAGATACTATTAATTCTGGTGCTGATAAAATTAATATGGTAACAATGTGGAAGAACTAATGAGGAAGATCAAAGTATCTGATTATGTGCAAGTAATTCATCAGACTTCAAAACCCAGATCATGGCTCCATATAACTAGTAAAATATATAGCCAGTAGAAGGATAGGCTTGGAGGCCTTTAGAAACATAAAATTCTATACCTTAGGAGAATTAGCTAATTGTTATCTGTTAAAAGTCTGGGCATCTCGGGTGATAGGTGTGTTTATATGCTGTTCAAACAAAGGGGACGTAGCTGCATATCTCTTTTTTTAACTCTTAAGTTGTTCAATACACAGTCAGTTTTATTCTTTGGTGAAGAACTTGATAGTTCTAAAGGTGGAAAATACTCATAGAAAATTAGTAGTTTTGCAGTATGAATTGAGCAAATGATAAAACAAAATTAATTTTGCTAAAAAGGACTAGAACTCTCTAAAAGTTATGAATCATGTAAAATACTGATCAGTTTACATTGGACTTGCAGATATCAAACAATTTCCATTGTGCTTATGATCTTGGATTCCATTTACTTGCTCCTGTTGCCTGGTTTTTTAATTCTGTTTAATAAACTAAAAAAATTACTACACTATAATTTGGCAATTAAAGTACATAATGTTCCCAGAAAATAGTAATGAGAGTAACCTTTACATTTACCCTGTTGAAGTCAGGCTCTGTTTTTACCAAGATTGTTTTCTGTCCCCTGTGTTTAGTTGTACAAGTACCAGTAACTCTATTATAGTGAATATATAGATATTGGTGCCCATCCAGGGCACAGTGCTCCGACTGGGTCTCCAGCAGACACTGAGCTTGCTATCACAGAACTGAGAGGAACCTAGGAAGTCTTTGTTGTATGTTTTTCCTGCATTGTAGTTAGGTTTGTGTGTAATAATATTAAAACAGTATTTGAGACTGGAGGAAAAAAATGTCTTTTAAAAGCCTGTCCTGTTACAGTGGATGGCCTAAAACCAGCACCATTAGAAAATGACACTGAATATTAAGGGAACACTTGTGTTTCAAAAATCTGAATCATGGCTGCAGTTGTCACTACTGTCAACATGATCAAACACATCCTTACTTTAGGTCGTGGTGGTGGGCAGCTGCACCAGCTTCCTGGCTGTCTGTCAAGCCTTAGCAGATACAGGATTCAGCTGTCTAGGCATCATCTACTGTGTGGAAAACCTGATCCATATTCTCTTCAGGGCAAAGTGCCCGCTCTGGTCGGAAGTGTCTTTTAGGCTGCCAATTGAATTGCTGATAGTGAAAAGATAACATGAAAGAGGGAGGTCTTCTTCCTGAGTATCTCCTGTGGACTTCTGTTGTTTGGGTGAATAGTTCCAGTGATCTGTTTGGCTTTCTCCATATTCACCTGAAAGAGCACCAGTGCTTGGCTGCTTTAAGTTGCTAAACATAACTTCTGAACTTCTCTGTCTAAAATCCTTTAAGATGTTACCATTAAACTGCTTTTATGTGCTTTCCTGTTCTAAAAAGTGGCTTTGAAAATTCTGAGGTGAAACTGTTCTTGATGGGTTATTGGGAGCCCTATGTCAAAGGTGCTGTGACTTCAATTCTGGGTTTTTTTATTAATTCAGTATGACAGCCATTGTGGTATTAAGAGATATGCTGAACTCCTTCATCTTTTTGTATATGCACGGGAGACAGTAGAGATAAGTTTTTTTTAATTCTGGTTGAGTGCTTGTTTGAGGTTGTACAGCCATCTTCTCTAGGTGGGATTTCTTGTTCCTTTGATAGTCAGCAAACAGCAGGGTGTCTTATCTATGTTCGGTCTTCCTCTGTCACTTAACTGCCTGAAGAAGCCTAGATACTGTCTTTGATACCTCATTTTAAAGTGGAGCATAGTGTCCTCTGGAAATAGTTACAGAATTACTCCCAAAACTACAGCGAGAGCCTGGATGACCTATTTCAGGCTATGCTCTTAATTTTTAAATGTTGGTTAGAAGCATTCAGGCTTTAACTATTTGTGTATTTTGAGAGGGAAAATTAATACGCAGCAGCTGATAGGGTGCAAGATACAGGAAAAGCCAACTGTCATGGGGTGTCTCCATGGTGAAGTAATTCCATGTGAACACACACAGTGTGCTTGATTATTTTGAGAGATTGAAATGCAGTGGTGAAAATTGTCATTGAAGTTAACTTCCTCTAATATTTTTGCCAGTCTACGTGTTTGTGGTAAAGAGCTGGTAAAGCCATTGTTACTTTAAACTTTGTTACTTACATACAAATCTTAAATTATTCCGGAAGCTGTTATACATGGCAGTTTTGGAGTAAAATGAAATAGTACATGTGATTTGTTTATAAAATTTACCTTTTGAAATAGACAAGAAAAATTTGTACCTGTGTTACCTTTACTAACATCTGCACAGTGAGACAAATGCTGGTATTAACACCTTTGGATTTTTGTTTAATTTTGAGGAGTATCTGTCATTTCATTATGTTTTCTACACATCCCTATAGATAGATGCTAAAAGACTTCCAAATACAAGTTTAACTTAATATTTGATTTATTGAAATTTGACAGGTAAAATTAAAAATGGTTTACAAAAACAGGTCTCTGAACAATGTACAGTGAAACTCTGAACAGTGAAAACTTTATTAGTCATTCTGTTAACTTTCAAGATCTGTATGAATTTTCTGTTCATTCTGGGCTTGAAACAGTTCTCTCTCCCCTTATTTTTTTCTTAAAATATTCAGTTCCTAGGAGTTTTTCAAATCTGCTGAGTCTTCTCACTGTGCTCTTTCTGCACATACACTTTTAGGAAAAGAAATTCTTCACGAGAGTCTGTAGAGAACAGAGCTCTGTCCTCTTTCGTAATTTTTTAAAGGTTTCCCTGAAAAACAGGTTTTTCTCCTCCGAACTATTAGGGCATGGTTGCAAAGGCATATAAGCTGATCAGACAAGTGTGGTTCTTCTTTTCCTTGCCCACCACCTTTAAATGACTTGGATTTTTTTCTATTTGTTTGAGTATTAAGTGTAATTTTCTACTAGCTTAGTAAATTGAAGTAGTTTGCTGAGTGATTGGATGATCGTAGAAACACAATAGAAGAGAGAGGAGCACAAAGACATGCAGTGGAGAGTGGAAAGGTGGAGTCAAGAGTGAACTTCCCTCTTGGTTGCAGTGGATATTAGATCATCTCTTTCAGTTTAGGAGCATTTAGTTACTGTGAATACAGCATATTTTGAAAATGAGGAAAAAACAGTAGAGTCCCACTGGGCACATGTGAGTTTTCTGGATGCTTTCTGAGTGTTCAGGCTTCTTTCTGCTCCTCATCTTCTTGTCTTTCCTGAAGTTCTGTCAATCGCCCATTTTAAATCTTACTTTTGAGATCATCTTTAACACATAGTGGATGCATTTTTATGTGCCGGGGTTTAGGTTATTGTGGTCCTTCCTTCCTATCCCATGAATTTGCTGCTCCCATTTAATACCATTTGAAGGGCAGAGAGAGTAGAAAACAGTGATCAGTGTGAGAAATGAGGTCCAACATCTAAATCTTCCTAAATGTGTAAGTGCTACAACAGAGCTGTTTGTGGTTGGAGAAATGTGGGAATAGAGAAACCATCTGTTGACTCAGAAGCTTCTACTTAGCATAGCTGACCATAAAGCAATACAGAATTGTCTAAAATTCACCTTTCTACCTTTGCCAATTTCTCTGAAGCTAGCTGGACTTTGAAAATCTTTTAACAGCTCCTGTGCTTTCACCTGTACTAATCTTCTTTGCCAAGTGGTGTAACAGTAACAAGACCTAACTCCTCTGGCCCTTTCAAGCATAGTTCAGATGGCAGAGGTGCTAAGTGGGTGCATTGCTATTTACTTTTAATAAAAATAAAATTATAAGGCAAAACTCTGATTCTCTTTTGAACGAAGAAACTGAAACCACTTTCTCAGTGGTAATTTTAAGATAGGATTGAGAGTTGAGGAGCTAAAGTTGCTTCTGAATTATACCTCCCTGCAGTACTAGTAGCATTACTTTTTCTTCTTTTTTACTTTTGTATAGAAGAGAAGAAGCCTAAAGTCAAGAAACCAAAATCAGAATTCCCTGTATACACAGCTCTGGAATCAAGTGTGTATATACCATCTTATGATCATGGAGTTTCAATTGAAGAGATTGAGGAACAGATGGATGATTGGTTGGGAGGCAGGAACAGAGCCCAGAAAAAGAAGGTAGGTTCAAAATCTTTCATGTTGTTGTATATTTTAAATGTTGATTCATTTGCCTGCCTCTCAGGGAAACAGAATATTGTGTGTATACCACAATATTCATATACCATTAAAGTGTAGGGAAGTATTAATTGTCTGGCAGAGATGTAACAGAAAAAATTATATCAATGTTCTGTGTAATTTGTGTAATGATACTGGAAATGTTGTTATAATAGGATGTCGTTGATTAAGTTATATGAAAGCTCTCTATGGTTTCTAATATAAATACTATTCTTGTTCCTAGAAATTTGTAGGACATAATGCTGTCAAGTTGTATGAGGCTTGGTTCTTTCTCTTAATTGCAGTTAATAACATTTTGCTTGCAAGAATAGATTCTTCTCTATTAAAAGCAAGGGAAAAAGAAGAAACCTTCACTTCATAATAGGCAGATGTATTATCTTTTGATTATAGAACTGATTACATACTTCGTGCATTTTATCTGAAGCATGGGAAGGTTCTAACAATTCAATTTAGGCCTATTATTAAGGTTCTTTCTACTCAGAGATAAGGATTCTTAGTAGCAGTTAGTATAATTGTGTTCTGGTAAACTTTATTAAATCGTACTAGCTTGAAAGTGCATAATTTTCACGTTGGAACTGAGAATAAATGTTGTAAATTAGTCGGCTGTCTTGAAAATCTGCCTTCCTTGGAAGACAGAGAAAGGGTGTGTTTGAAGTGAAGTTGGGTTGGTTGCATGCTTGATCAACTGGATCCAAAAACTTCTCTCCCCCTCTGACAGAAACTGAGTCTGTCTTTGAATTTCCATGAAAATGCAGAAATTGAGTAAGACTGGGTCTATTCCATCTGTAAATTTGCACCTCCTTACAGAATATATAGAAGCTGTGTCTTCAGAGACACTGCTAGGAGAACTAGTTGGAGGTCCATCCTTTCAGATGTCCTCAAAAAACTAACTTGATCTTCTAAACTTCCATCTGGATGTTCAGTATAGCATCTCATTGCTTTGATAAATTAGTGCATTTTTAAATTTACATTCTGTTACAAAAGGGATTAACCTTTTAGGGAAAACCAGGCAGTTTGAAGGTATACTGTCTGGGTAAGCTGTTTGACCTGAACAAAGTGCTATGAGCTGTGTTTCCTTTGCTTGACAGCTAATATGTTATCACGGTGCAACATCAACATTTAATACAATAGTGGAGGGAAACAGATTCATAAGCTGCACAAAGAAATGGAGAGTATGTGTCACTGGCTCTAGTAGCCTGTAGGAGCCATTTGTATGTAATAGGAGAAGGTCTGTGTCGTATGATTTGTAATAAGCTCACTGGGAAAATGGTTGTACCACAAGTGAATTGTTCCTCACTGTCATTCGACACACTTTCCATTTTAGAAATACATATTTTTCTTCACATCATGGATGTGAACTGGGTCAGCATCCCTCTTCTGCCTCTTGCACGGACGTGAAACCATGTGGTGTGTAACGTTCACCTCTCAGTTCTGCTTGTTTTAGGAAAAAGTTACTCTTTCATAAATCATTTTGCCATCAGACCTTTTCTTGGAATTGTCATTCTTCACTCACAAGGAAGTCTGTTACCTTTTTTTTTGCCTTGTCTTCTGTGGTAGCTCAGGGATGTGGACTCTACCAGCCAACCAGTTGTCTGAGTGGTAGAATCAATGTAGCTTGATAAAATAATATGTTACTTTGTCATCCTGCCAGGAGTAAGAAGTGGAGTTGCTTTCCCTGCTGTTGGTATCCCAAGTGTAGATGATTACAATAATTTAATACTGTTCATCAACTGCTCTGTACTGTTGATATTTGTACTTTAGAGGTCCTTATAATCCATGAACTAGTGTTTTGGAAGTCCTGTACTGTGCAAAGTGCCTAATTTGATATAAAGCTTAGATTGTGTTCAGTTCTTCAGTTGATTTATTCTTTTTGAATACTTTGAGTTCTTTTTCTCTTACCGATTTGTTCTTTTTGATTACTGCTTCCATAGGATTTAAGTATTGAAGTAGATAAAGAACAGGCTGTAGAGAAGGACATGGGTTCCTTCTTAGGCATTGTAAAATGATCTATGAAGGGAAGGAGAAAGAGGAATGTTTTCACTTTTTTTTCATAAGGTTATATAGCTGGATGAAAACATGTTCATAGCACTGTAAAGTTTTTCTTCTGCCCAAGTTTGAGAATTCACTGAGCTTATGTCCATAAGGAGCTAGTCTTGCCATGTTTTTACTTAGAACTGAATATTAAATGAAATAATAAAAGAAAGCGAGCTATGGGGAGATAGATAATATCAGTATTGCAGAACTGAGAGGTAATCTTTCTGTATTTCTGTGTAGCAGTGATCCATCCACCTTTAGAACCTTTTTTGTGTAGTTTTGATCGTTGTGGTTTTCAAAAAAAAAATACTTAACAGAAGGACTAGGTCAACAGTAAAAATAAATTTAGAAAATCATATTTATGAGGGAGGGGTGAATAGCTGGAGTTTTAGACCACAAAAAAAAAAAAGGGAGGCTGTGGGGAAATAACAGGATACAGTGTTTTTCCAGTCCATTCCAGTTTTGTTTTAGGTAAAATTACAATCATTTATTATGACTTACTACCTTACATAAATTCAGAGAGAAAGAAATACTCAATTTATTTTGCAGCCAGGATGCTTAAATTCATATTTGGGAACACATGTAGGGGGAAGCACATACTGAGAGCATGTTACCTGGATCATTTACGAAACCTTTCCATCTATCCTGTTCTTGAACTCAATCTGTTGGAAATAGTGTGAGCTGACTCAGTTGTATTTGAGAGCATGGAAATGAAGTAATGGGACTCTAGAGAGGTTTAGATATATATATATACACACACACACACATATATATATATGAAATCATATACTTACCTAGGACTAAATTGCATATTTATATAGTGCTGGTTATACTATTCGTGCAAGCTGCATATGGCTCTACAAACCTGGGAGGAATTGCTAAAAGCTCCTTCTCATGCTGATCAACAAAACGCTTCAAAGCAAGCAAAGAAGACGTTTATTTCAAAGATTATTTTTGTTTTGTCACTGAATGTTTGTTTCTGAAAGGGAGAAGATCCACGAGATCTTCTTTCAGATTATTGAGATCTTAATTTACTTAGCTCGGATTTCTGGGTTTTTTTTTCTTTATCTGTCACTAAAAGGAAAACTTGTTTTGTGTATGCTTGTTAATAATTAAGGGAAATTTAGAGGGAATGGACTTCCTTTGAGATGTATTATTTTGTGGTCTGAATATGTTGTTAAGCCACTATTGCATTAGTTAGTAGCCATTTAACCCTTTACTTCCATGTTGAGCAACCTATCATGTGGAGCTGGGAGAAAGAAAAGGAACTTATTAGAGGACATATTTTGCTACATCTGATCTTGTTCAGTCATTTCTGCAAATATTCATGCAGGAATATATGTATTCACTGTTTTTGGAATCATGCTATTGATGAATCATTTCTCTCGGTGGGATTTCTCTCATACTCTTTGTTCTAATTTGATTTTACGTGATTTGTAACACATGTTGTTTTCATGAGAGTTCATTGCTTATGTGAAGAATATTGTTGTTGCATGAAAATCTTGGGCCTTCAGAAATCACTGGGAGATTTATCATTGTCTTCAGTGGGACCAGGATTATAATTCCTTTTGGGTTACAGATTCCTCATCATCTCCACTGGAATCTCCATTTCATATCATTATTTGACTCATTCATCTCTGAAGATAGAGTTCCAAGTTCTGTCTCAGTGACTGGTGAATACTTTTGACCTTTTGCTATTTGCTTGCTCTGTAAAGAGGAGATAAAGGTGGAGAAAGACAGTGCCTGATCCCTTCCAGCTGGACCAGATGTATGGACAGAAAATGATGTTTCTCATTATTTTTGTTTTTCATGTTATCCTGCGGCACTTCTTCGCATTTGGGTGTTTTTGATATTGCAGGAGCACCTGGCTTGATTTTACTAAAGCAGGAGTAGTAAAAACTATTTTTGTGCACGGAGCTTTGGAAACTTAGCATTACATCTCTTGCATTTGCTGTACTTTTTACCTTTAAATTAGGATTATTAAAAATCCTGTCAAATAAAAGTATACATAAGCATTGTTTTTACACAGTTCATTGTAGATGCTGGAAGTAGTAACCATTTTTTCTTAATTATTGAACTGTAGACTCTGATCATTCTGGTGCCGAACTCTTCTGGTTAAAATGCAGTTTGTGTTTTTATTTTTCTCAGCCTGGGCCATCAAAGCACTGTGTTTCAGATATAGGATACTGATAACTGAATGAGCTTTTTAATCATAAAGGTTTCATTTGAAAGTTGGCTGTGGAACTGCAATATAAAATAACTTTAAATGTACAGAAGGGATCTCTGCTTTCTAACATTAAAAGACAAAATGCCATACAAATGCTAAATTACTATTTTGTTAGATTAAAATGTATAGATTTGGCAATTAAGTCTTAGTCATTTTATAACCTTGTATGTTTTGTAATTGCCAGCTAGACTGTCACCTGCTCTCTTCTGCCTTGGATCTTCCCACATCTGTGCTGCTTTGAAACTTGAGTATGCTTTTTCATTAGTAGCAAATAATGTGGTGCTTGTTCTAATCAGATGTCATATGACGGATTACCTGAATACAGTTTCCAGGCTTTTAAAAAATGTTAATTTCTTAAGCAAGCAGTTTGTATCTTAGCGGGATTAAGGTGCTGTGTAAACCAGATGTTTTAATAAATTGGTCTTTGAAGGGGAGGGTTATTCTCTCCTGATGTGCAGCCTGGGGTCATTTATTTCAATTTGAAATAATTTATTTTCTCTTTCTAAGCAATGAAGCAAATATGCTATTTGAAAAGTGTGTCTGGATTCTAATGCTCTTCTATTCTTGGGACAAGTAAGCAGCTATCAGTCTGAGACTCCTCATAGAGTCCAGCTAGTGGGCCTTAATCCTGACTCAGAAGGATTGCTGTAGGTCTAGAAAGTATATCTCGCTGTGTTCCCAGTGAATTTAAGGCTCTGTGTTGAGACTGCCAGCAAACATACATGTTAGTGTCAGTTATGAAGCTATTCATTGGAGCTAGTCTAAGCTCATAATACGTTTTAACCTGAGCTCCAAATTCTCATCAAATGGTGATGACTTTGAGTCACTATTGATCTGGGCTATATTGAATTTAGTAACCCTGAGGTGAAAATCTCAGTATTCTATTATCAAACTCTTAAAAATGTAGTGTTACTGAAAAGATGCTTTGTTTAAAAAAAAAAAAAAAAAATCTCCATTAGAGTGTTACTGCAAGTGTTAAGAGTTCAGACTTTCCTGTGGTTTTTTATGCTTAGTGTCGCTGCTAATATTGCGGACCCAGCCTGAGCAGAATATTGGGGTTTGCATAATAAAAAAACTCTACAGTTTATGTCATATAGGCTATTCCTACAGTTGGCGTATTTATATTAGAGTTATTTCTATGAATGAAAAATTATACACATGCTTTTAAAAATAAGGGTTTAAATCTACCTATTTTCTTTGGCTACTGTCCGAGGTCAGTGAACAGGTATGGAACAATGTATGTATTTTTCTTCTGTGCAACAGAATTCTAGTGATAAAATATTGCTAACAGATAGTATAATAGAATCATTTAGGTTTGAAAAGTCCTCTCTAGATCATCAGGTCCGGCAGTTAACTCAGCACCACCATGTTCACCACTAAGCCACGTCTAAGTGCCACATCTGTGTGCCTTTTGAACACATCTGCATGCCTTTCAAGAACAGTGATTCCGCTGCTTCCCGGGGCAGCCTGTACCAAACTTGACCACTCTTTTAGTGAAGAAATTCTTCCTAGTATCCAATCTAAAACTCCTCTGGTGCAGTATGAGGCCGCTTTCTCTTGTCCTATCGCTTGTTACCTGGGAAAAGAGACTGACCCCCACCTCCCTACAACCTCCTTCCAGGTAATTTTAGAGAGTGCTAGGATCTACCCTGAGCCTCCTTTTCTCCAGGCTAAACACCCCCAGTTCTCTCAGCTGCTTCTCATCAGACTTATGCTCCAGATCTTTCACCAGCTCCATTGCCCTTTCTGGACTCTCTCCAGCACCTCAATGTCCCTCCTGAACTGAGGGGCCCAAAACTGAACCCAGGAGTTGGAAGTGTGGCCTCACCAGTGCCAAGTACAGGGGGATGATCACTGCCCTGGTCCTGCTGGCCACTCTGTTGCTGATCTAGGCCAGGATGCCATTGGCCTCTTGGCCACCTGGGCACTCGCTGGCTCACGTTCAGCTGCTGTTGACCAGCACCCCCAGGTCCTTTTCCAACTTGCATCTTTCCAGCCACTCTGTCCCCAGCCTGTAGCACTGCAGGGGTTGTTGTGACCCAAGGGCAGGAGCAGGCACTTGGCCTTGTTGAACCTCAGACCTCTGGCCTCTGCCCATCAATCCAGCCTGTCCTGATGCCCCTGCAGAGCCTTCCTGCCCTCCAGCAGATCATCACTCCCACCCAACTCAGTGTGTCTGCAGAGTGACTGAGGGTGCCCTCGATCCCCCATCTGGATCATTGATAAAGATATCAAACAGAACTGGTCCCAGCACTGAGCCCTGGGGAACAGCAGTGGTGACCGGCCACCAGCTGGATGTAATTGCATCACTCTGTGGGCTTGGCCTTCCTTTGCTTTGCCTAGTGAAGTGCACACCTGGCCAAGCCATGAGCAGCCAGTTTCTGCAGGAGATGCTGTGGAAAATGGTGTCAGAGACTTTGCTGAAATCAATGCTGAAAGGTGGACACATCCAGAACCTTTCATTCATTCTGTAAGTGGGTCATCTTACCACAGAAGAGGAGATCAGGTCAGTCAAAGCAAGACTTGCGTTTCCCAAACCTGTGCTGGCTAGGCCTGATGCCCTGGTTGTCCTGCACATGTGATGGCTCCCAACAAAATAGCTGGGCACATCGGTTATTCTAAAATGTTTATGTAATTTCGTATTAGTGATTCTATTCATCTTTCTTTTCATTTTTGCTGACCTCTAAGTCGGTCAGTCTAATGAACAAAAGAAAACCAGAAAGACCTTTTCAATTTTTCAAGCGTTATAACTGACAGCCAATGTTTTTGTTGGTTTTATGGCTGATTTGTTTCTGTATGTGACTGTTGAACCAGAGCAGTCTATTTCTAGGAAATTAGTGTATTTAGTGTATTGCTACCCATTTGGTATACTTTTTCTTTTGTGTAAAAACAATACATTTGTTTACTTTTATGTACCCTTTGAGTCATCTTTCCATAAATGCAGACAATAACCTTCTTTTCAGGCTTCTATCTTGAGTTTTTAAGCCTCTAAGTACTTTACTTTGGACTTGAATAGCTTTAAGGAGAGAATAAATGTGATTCTAAAAAAGTATTATTTTTAATTACTAAGTTTTCCTTGGAGAGGATGACCCACATATTTAAATCTAGAGTAAGGCTTGTCTGCTTTTGAGCTGTGAATATCAAATCATTAGGGTCAGGAATCTAATTTAATCTGCAGTATTAAACACGCAAGGCTTTTTAGTCCTGAGGTTTTCTTAAGGAAGAATAAAATTATAGGATGATGATACGTTCTTTAACTAGCATCTCAAGTTGGTGATTTCAGTGTTATGGCAAATATACATCAAAGAACAAATTGTATTTGTGAATACATAATGAAGAAATTGATTTCTCCTAGCATTGGATTCAGAGAAAATAGTTTTTATGACTGAGACAAATGCCACAAGTGGTAAGCATTAAACTAAGAGTTACAGAATTTTGCCTGAAATAGGTCATGAATATGTAAAGACTGTGAATAAACACTAACTGAATAACTGCTGTGTAAGTATGTGTAATTTATCTATTTCCTTTTTTGCCTTTCTCTCTTTGACTTTTAGTTAGGTTAGGTTAACAAAGCATAGGAAACTTTATTTCTGTATTTATTTTTGTATTTATAGAAAGTAATGGTATGTTTTTAGAATATGTAATTCAATAATATTCTGTTTTCAAATATACCATACTCAGGCCAGCTAGAACTGCAAGCAAGAAAGTAATGCTATATACATTTAAAGGTAATATTAAAACTTACCTAATGATACAGAGAAATTATTTGACATGACAGCCAGAAAAAAAGGGGTTTTGGAAATGGTGTGTTTCACAGCACAACCAAAATTCAGTATAGATTGCAAAGGAAACAAAGAACCAAAATATATATTTCCCTAAGGACATTTTCTAAAGATAGTAACAATATGCTATATAAACACTTATGCACTAGTTAAAAACATAAATCAGCCATGCATATGTGTTGAATTAAGGCAATACAGTTGACATTGGCCTGACATTTCCTGATTTTGATTGAGTTTTTAAACTTTCCTTCTAATTAATTATAGTAGCATGGGTTTTTGTCTTGTACAAACAAGAAGAGTAATACACTGATTTCAACACTATGCTATAGATGTTGTGGTGTCAAATTTTAGCTTTCAGTAGTTTTCCAACTGAGTCTGTGTTCCCAAAGAAGTGATTGATGTGACTTGCTGCCATAATTCAATCTGACTAGTTTCACACATGTACTTTCAGTATGTGGTCCTCAGTTTTTTGAGTCTGTCAGTTGAAAACTACCAAAGAGCTCCGGTTAATTGTGCAAAGTATTAACCTGTGGGGACAAACACACAGGGTTTATTAAATGCTGTTCTGCTTCTGTACTGGGCAGTACAATAATCTCAGTTCAGGCTCCTACCTGGGTCCAAATTAGGGCTGTATAGCTTTTTACATTAACTGTTATAACTCTGGTTGGACTTGTTAATTTATCTCAGGTCTCAAGTCCTGTTGCATTTCTGAGATTGACATGGTAGTTGTCTATCACAGAAAAACATGGTAGTTGATGTAAGAGAAACCTCATTCCTGTGAGGAGAAACTGGAAATTGATCTTTCCTAGTCAATCCTTGAAGATCTAACTTTTGTCATTGGTGGTGTCTCTTCTGTCCTGAAGGTCATATCCATATTACATATATTTGCAAGAAATTGTGCAGTGCTTTTGTAATTAATAGTTTTTCTTGCACCAGTTTTGTTTTCCTCTCAGCCTGGGAGAGATGTAGAAAAACATCTGATGGGATTGCTCTGATTTAGCCCAGTTGGAGTCAGTGGGTGGTAGAAATCCTAGTTTTCCTACATAGAGTTCCCTCACTCACTTCCCAAACCAAAGTCACTCCTATCTCAACTATGGAAGGAAGAGTAAAGAAGCAGAAGGGAGTAGTTGCATATAACAGGGGTAGGAGCTGGAAGAAGACATGAAAGCTGGTTAATCACTGTGACCTTACCCCACGTGCCTGCCCATCCAAGAGAAGGGAGAAAGAGCAGTTCATCAGTCCCTGTATCCTCACAGTTCTGGCAACAAACGAGAGGCAAGGATGGTAAATATCCCTGAAATCGGATTTTCACAGGATCCACAACGTAGGGATCAGAAAGAATTTGTAGTTTATAGCACTGACTTCTCTAGTTCAATTCACTGCTGCTCTTTTTGGCTTTTTAACATGAATTTGAAAAGTGCAAACTGTTGCAAAATAGTTACTTACTTATCTTGGTATGATTTTAGCTATCTTTAAGTTGGAGAATGAAGTTAGCGTCAAATAAACCCAGTTTTAATTTATAAGTGTAAATACACAGTGATGTTTCTAGATCATATTTTCCAGACAAACCAATTAAAATCTGGTTAGATTCAGCATCTTGCCTTCTTTCACAGTGTGTGGTGCTTTCCTTTCCTTTCTTCCTGAGGCCATCACTATAGTGAGGTTTGGTCAAATTTATTTATAGAAATTACCCAGAAACTATAATCTATGGTAAATTCCAGTTACTAAAAATAAATTGAACCGTGTGAGAGATGTTTGGCTTTTGTTTAAAGATAAATATGCAATCCTGCCTTGCCTAGGAACCATTTAATACTACTGACATAAGCATTTTGTCACTTCAGAATTTTCAGAGATTCTCAATCTAGTTAATTAGCTATTTTCTCTATGGGTTTTGTCAGGTAGGATGCAGTTTTGAAAAGATGACCTTTAGTCTTCAGACTCTCAGTTCAGCACACTTGAGCATGCAGTTGCATTCTGTTTAAAGGAATAGGAGTTGTGTCCATAACCATTCTTATAAAATGCTGCTGGATAATAAAGTACTTACCCAAACCTGCAAAAGAGGAGACCACTCTTGAAGTTGGCACAGTATGAGAAATGGTACGTTGTAGCGAGGTTAGTTTATCATATTGGTGATGGTACTTTCTATAATTTCCAAAACGCAGAATTTTTTTAGTACAGTGGCTATCCTTGAGATGCAAATTGTGGATGTTCTTGCATCATTTGCAGTTGAGAACTATGGAAAACTTCTCTTTTGTTGCAGCCCCCAGACTTCCACAAAGTAAGCATGCATTTACAGCATTTATTTACTTGATGTGGTGTGTAGCATCAGATTTTTTACATAGACCTCTTTAGGGAACATCAGCATTCTGACCATCCAGAATTCTCCTAGAAGAATTCTCTTCTTCTTTTTAATCATAAAGTAAACTGTGTGCCTGGTTTTTTGGTGTTTTTTTGTTTGTTTGTTTGTTTTGTTTTGTTTTGTTTTGTTTTTCAAACATACAAACATGAACGTGTAAAACATAATACTTCAATTTTTACTATTTATTAGGTGATATTTGTAATTTACATTGGAAATCTGGATTGGAATAGGTCTAGAAAGAAAATGTATCAGTAGAGGTTCTAGGTTTGTAACTAGGGGATCTCAGTTTGTAACTTCTAGTGTATGTATGTGTTTCAGGGGTTTTTTAACTATACTGGTCTCGATGACTGGATATCTACCAGTGACTGCAATCTGTCACTGCCTTGGGCATTTTCTTTATTGTCCTTGTTTGGAGAACTTGCCTGGTAGTGAGAAACTGAGCGCAGGAAGAATGAGATTGAATGGTACATTTCAAATGGCGACAAATTATGGGAAGGAAAATCTGTGTGAATGAAAAAAGGCTACCTTGGATTTTTACTTAGCCCAAACTTTGTGGTTATATTTGGGAATTTGACAGGCAGGTTCAATGTTTATGTTTAACTAGTTTTACTAGTGTTAACCTTATTTTCAATTACATGCATACTATTTTGTAATAATTAACAGCTTTGAAATTTGGGAGTTTTTTGGCAGTGGTCTGCTTGAGTTTGCCATCAGAGATCTGTGTTTTATGAATACATGAAAACCTCTCAGATTCCCCACACGCGCACACACCCTTCATTATTACTTGGCAGCTTAGACTGTTGGAAAACAGAACTGAAGTTGAGTTTAGTATGGGCCATGTTCATGACATTTTCCAGGTAGTCCATTTAGGGTCTTAAATGCATATACCATTTCTGATTCTTTCAGGCATATTCTGCTGGGACAGTAGATTTTTTTTTTCCTTCTTTTTTTTTTCTCTTTCATAACCAAAATTCACACTTGCTTTGAGCCATGTCAGAACATCTGTTAGGCTGTCAGCTAGATACCATTCTCTATTCTTGTTCTCTACCAAAGCGAACTTGTATGTTGAAAGCAGATCTCTGTGTTTTGGTATTCCTTGTAGCAGAATGTTATCATCTTTGGACATCTTGTCCATTTGGAGAAGGGTGCTGAATTTTTCCTTTGGGTTTTAGCATACTGATAGTCCTGAGTCATACTTATATAGTGCTGCTTGTATAGTACTTCGGGGATGCAAAAGACTTCTTGCATTTGAGTTGAAAGTTAAGAAATCAAGATATCCAGGCCGGTTTGGGGCATTAGAGCAAGGTAGCATTGCTAGTAAAATAATTTAGTTGCATTTGATGTGAAAGAAAGAACATTCTTTTAGACATTATCTGTGGTGGTGAAATGCTTCAGAGTGAGACAGTTAAAACTATATTTGAAGCAAGTCAAGGGACACAAAAAGCCCCCTGATACTGGATAAGCTATTTAAGATGAATGAAGGTAGGAGAAACATGTTGCCAGCAATAGACCAATGTAAAAAAAACAGAAAACCAAACAAATCCGAAAGTTACTGAGGTAAGATCTCTATTTTTTGATAAATTGTGCCAGGAAGCCTGACAGAAAAGCTGGACGAAGGACGGAAGATGGAGGAGAGGACAGCACTGCAGAGCAGTCAGCAGGATTAGCTGTGTAATAGTACCTTGTTCGTTATGACACCATCACAGGATGGTTTAGTGTATTGAATGGTACTTAAATACCATATGTCAGTGTTTTCAGAATACCCATAATATGCCATGTTTTACTGAAATTGATAAAAGAGGAGTATACAGCCTGCTGCTGTTAACTATTTGACACCTTCATGAGTCAATAACCTTGCAAGGAAAGCCACTCCTTGTTAGTAAGGACTAATCATATGCTTCAATGTATCTGCATGCCCTTGGGCTCATCTTCTCCAGTGAATTTAGTGTGGCTAAAGATTTTTAATGTGTCAAGTAATTATGAAATAAGTTGCCACGTGCAATCTGTTGAGACTTACTATTCTATGCACCTATTTTTTGAAGTTTATGAAATTTACAAAATTCTCCTGAAGAATTCATTGACCTATGTACTATAGAAGATTTTCAATGTCATGTTCTGTATCAAATGGAAATACTTTTCAAACTGCATCTCAGAATCCAAACAGAGTGATGTTTGAGAGAGAATGAAATTAAAAACATGCATTCCCTTTCTTTGGGAATTTGTCTCCACATTAATGTATCACAGGCCAAACCTAATTACCTATTCAACCTATATTTTATTTGATCTACATGCCTGAGTGTCCTATAATCAAATTTACTGAAGAGCTTCTCACTTTTTTCTGCATTGAAACAATTGCCTTGAAGCAGCTAACAATTAAAAAATAAATGAGTTAACACTTTCTGCTAAGTGCTACCATTTAAGTTGTAATATGCAATTAAAAACTACATTTTAATTTCTGTTCGATTACACTGACTTAAATAGTAATTTTAGTGTTATACTTATGAACCATTTAATTGTGACATTTTTCCTCTGGCATGCGTGATGCAAAAGTAGATTTGATTTTGAGAATGTGGCAAGAAGTAACCTTTTCCCCCTCATGGCTTGCTGTAATGACAAAAAGAAAAAGAGAGAATTATCTGGGCATTGTGTAAATATGATAGAACAATTTAATTTCAAAAGCCATAAAAATATGTTGGAATTCAAATTAATTTTCATGTTTTTAAAAACTATCTACTTCCTAGGAGGAATACTCAGGTGGTTCTATGGTAATGTAGACGGATATTTGAAACATCTACGCATGTACTTGGTCATGTTAACAGCTATAGGTTAAAGAAGGCTTTCTGTTAGTCTAGACCCAAAGCCTCGTAGAACGTGAAGTGTGAAAACATGGATTGTAGAGCAGTGGCGTTTTTCAGGTGTATGTTGTTAGAGACAGATGCTTTACTACTTTGGCTTTAGCTCCTTCTTTTAAAAAGAAAATGGTGCATGAGTTGATGCATTGCGAACAGCTAGTTAACATGTTATGTTAATACTAGAGAAAACTTGCTATGGAACAAGGTCCTTATTAGAATGGATTAAGATTTTCTTTTCCGCCCTGAACCCTCCAGGTCCTTTTAGCATGCTGAAAATCACATTGAAGCATTTTCTAATGTCCAGAATAAACTTGGGGTAAATAATAATAACCCGAGTGCTCATGTCCCTCTTCTGTGATGTGTTACTCTTGTTCTGTTCAGGTTACTGGCTGTAGGGGTGTGAACAGAATCAGAAAACTGTGATTAAGCAAAACAAAACTTGGCCTAAAAAGTTTTTTTATTTTCTCAAGTGAGATTCCGTGTCTCTGGAAGGACCTTATTTCATCCATTTGGTAGTACCTTTGGTGGTTTTGATCTCTGAATAACACTGGAAGTTTATAGTCACCCTTCTACTAGTAAACCTGGTTCTCTATCACTTGCAGTTGATGAGTTTCCAGCTTACGTATAAATTGAAAGTATCATGCACTTTATTTAATGCCATCCCAATTATATTATCAGATTCATAAATTTCTTAAGATATGCTGATCTTTGCAAAGAACCGGAATTTTAAAGTATCTGTTTTTCTGGTGTTCAATCCTGTTTCATGAAAAATTGTATCTTAGGGCTGGAATGAACTTCAAGACATCTAGTTGTGTTTCCTTCTGTTACACAAGTTCAGGTATTGCCGTGAACTCAGATGCTGTGGTGAGGACACAGCAGCTTTACCACCAAGAAGGGTTCTTAGTATCATGTAATGAGACTGTTGCTGGAGAGGACATCATGAAGCAGTGTTGTGGGTTTGGAATGCTATTTCCCAATTTCAGGTTCTCACTGAAACCCTCCAAACCTTGCGCTGCTCAACCATTCTCCCTCTCCTTGTGACAGGCTGCAGAGGAGAATTGGAGGTACAAAAGTTAAAGATCATGGCTTGAGATAGGAACAATATACTGCAAACAGCAATGAGATAAGAAAATTAACAGCAACAGTAGTAATGACAGAGTTTGCAGGAAAAGGCAAATGATTCACATGTGATTGCTCAGCTCCCACAGAAACCCCCTGACCATACCCAACCTCTGCCTCTGCCATCCATAAAGGAGCCCGTCCCCAGAAGATGACATGAGGTGGTATGGAATAACCTCTGGGTCCTAACCGTGCTTCCTTCTGGCTACTGCAAAAATTAACCCTGTTCTGGCCAGAACCAGAACAGTCTTTCAGTTTCAGTCCCAACCTCATACCCTAGTGTCTTCATACAGCAGTGTCAGCATGACTGGTGGATCTGCTTAAGAAAGGAGGGAGAGTACAATGTAAAATAAAATACTTCTTGTTCTGGGATTGTCGAAGTTTTATGTGGGTGCACTTGCAGGAGAAGGAAGGCAATAAATGGTGTGATGAGTATGTACTGAGAGATGTATTAGAACTGTAGCTCCTGAAGTCATAGTGAAATGTCATCCTTCATACCACAGAAATGATGAGCTTTGGGAAAAAACCTCAGATGTACAAGAAGTACAACAGCAGATTATAGGAGGCTGCGTCTCTGTGTGTATTTTGTTACTTCACGAAGGAGTTGTGGGATTTTGGATGCATTTCTACAATGAGTTTGATAGATACCTTTTTTCTCATCTAACTGTAGAATTTTAGGAAGTATAACTTAAAAAAACATTTTATCTTTCTTAACAATTTGTTAGTCAATAAATGAATTGCACCTTCACCCAAATTTAACTGTTCTAACAGGGCTTTGTGGCTCAGGATACATGAATGGTTACAATAGTGAATGTCTCTCTGAACATCAGGACACGCTCTCTTATTGTGAGAGTGACAGACCAGTGGCACAAGTAGCCCAGGGAAGTTGTGGAGTCTCCTTCCTTGGAGACAGATACTCAAAAACTGTCGGGTCGTGATCCTTTGCAGCTGACTCTAGTGGACCTGCTTGAGCCAAGCATTGGACCAGATGACTTGCGGAGGTGCCTTCCAATCCCAGCCACTCTGCAGTTCTGTGTTGTATTAAGTGGTGTGCATTTATTCATTGACTTTAATCCTAGTCTCAAACAATTCCAGGGTGTTGGCAGTTTTAATTGACTATACGAATGTATTCTGAGAGAAACATCTTATTCATCAGATATAAGTTGTCTTGTATCTTCCTGATCAAGCAAAACTGAAATAGAAGTGATTTTTCCAAACACCTCTAGTTAAAGAAAACCAGGGGTAGAAAGTTCATTAGTTAATTTAGGCTTCCGATACTATTTGAGGACTGTGTAGGGAGTAATTGTTCTCTAACTTTAAATGAGGACATCTGTGGTCTAACAACCTCTTTTTTGATTGTGTATCCTTTCCATATGTGCTCATTTTATCTGTGTTTTATGGAATTGTAATTTTTATCTGTGATCTCTTTGAACCTTTTTGATCACGAAAGGGCTTCAGCATTTAAGTGAAGTCAACCAGTATGTTCTGCCATTTAAAAGAGGTAACAATAACATTTGTAGGATGTTGACATCCTTGGAAGATTTTCCTTTTTTAAAAGGTAGTCCAAAAAAGAAAAAATGTGAATAATTTTTTTTTTCAGAAGCACTTAAATCACTGAAGGAGTAATTTTTTATTAAGATTATCATTAGTTGGTGTAGGAAATTCAACCAGTTTGTTAGGTTATACCAATAAGGAATAAATGTTTTATATTTATTTGTTGTGGAGGTAAATCTGAAGACCGTTTTATTGCTAGAAGAGTTTTACTTAAAATCTGGTATTTGTGCTGTTGCAACCAACAGCAGCAATTGTAGATGCTGGTAATCTCCTGTAGTTTTAAGGGGATATCACCAAAAAATTGTTCCCCAGAACTTCTCGTAGATACAAACCATTTATTTTGGTACTTCATGATTCTTCGGTGGGTGTACTGAGGCTGGCTGCCAGGTCTCTACCCAGCCACTCTTTCATTCCTTTTTCTCAACTCAACTGGCTGAAAAAGTAAGATGAAAAGGCTCATGGGTTGAGGTAAAGGTGGGGAGATCAAGTAATCCATTGCTGGCACAGACAAAATAGACTTGGCTTGGGAAAAATTTGTTTTATTGCCAGGTAAAATAGAGTTGGATTGTGAGAAATAAAGACTAAACCCAGAACACCTTCCTCCCACTCCCCTTGAAGTCGAAGGCTCAACTTCACTCCTTTCCCAATTCCTCTCCCCCTTCCCTGCTCCCAGTGGCACAGTGGGTTGGGGTAGGGGGTATTTGGTCAGTCTGTAACACTGCCACTGCCACTCCTTCCTTCTCACACTCTTTCCTGCTCCAGTGTGGGTCCTCCACCAGCTGCAGCATGGATCTCTGCTCCAGCATGGCCTATTCACAGGCTGCTGGGGAGTCTCTGCTCTGGTGCCAGAAGCACCTCCTTCCTTTCCTTCTCTGACCCTGGTGCCTGCAGTGCTGTTTCTCACATTTCCCCTCAGACTGCTGTGCAGCACTTTGCCCGTTCCTAAATACAGTGCCACCAGAGGTTCCCAGAGGTGCCACTGGCTTGGCTGACGGGCTCAGCAGCCCAGTGGATCTGCTGGAGCCAGCTGTGTCCAACACAGGGCAGCCCCTCACCTCCTTTTAGAGAGGCTACCTTGGCTACCAAAATTCTGCCCACAGTCAGCTGATAAAAAATTCTCACTTTTCCTGTCATATTTCTAAAGATTTTTGCAATGACATACTGAAGTGCTTTCATTTTTTTTACATCCCCCATTTTTCCAAGGTGATGTAACTTTAACCAGATTACTTCATATCAATGATTAGGCATTAACAAGTCATTATTTTTGAGCACTTTTAGCTCTATGGACAAAATTACTTTTATTAAAGTAATATAAAGTTGTGTTTCAAGGTGTTCTTGTTCTGCAAAACCTAAGAATTACTGCTTAGCTGTGCCTTCTTCTACAGATTATTGATGAAAAACTGGAGCATTTTTAAAGTCAGTATTAAAAACTCTTCTTGGCTCTGAATTCTTGAAGTAGGAATAAATAATGAAGAGGAAAGGGAAAAGAAAATCAGCTCTGCATGGCTTTTTGTCATTTAGAGGTTTACCTGGAAAAAAGTGTAAAATAGTTATAAAGAAAATCTGTAGAAATTACTGAAGGGTTGGAAATGATGTCTACTGGTACTCGGAGAGTGACCTTTATGGGAGAAAACACTTGTTATTAAAGGTTTGCTTGGTCTGGGAGGAAGACAGAGAAAAGCCAGTGGCTAGAAGTGAAAGGCAGAGATGTTGGAATGAATGTAGAGTAATAGCACTCATCTTGTGAGTATATAGCACATCTTATGCTTCATTTTCAAGTCTCTGTTTGCCACCTTTTCTGTAAGATGACTGATTAATACTGTTTTTTGAGTATCTGCAACTTTCTGAATATAGTCATAAATTTTAAAAAGTTGTCTTACTGCTTCATGTAGCTGGTTCTTAACTTGTTTTATATTTAATTCTCCTCCTCCTCCCCTCATTTTTGCCTGTCTTTTTGAACACAAATTTTTCAGTCTTAAGGTATGGCTTATTCTAGGTCTAGAAATACCCTGGCAGCACCAAATAATACTGCTGAATATGGTGGTGGGAGAATCTCTTATTCATTAATGCTTCCTGATGAGGTTAAGTAAGATACATACATACATACATACATACATACATTTATATTTATATAGAGGCACATCTTAGGTCTTAGGCATGAGAGAGCTGAATAATAATTAGTTTTTGACCTGCATTAGCTGTGAAGTGTACTTGTAAATAAATATTTTAGTTATTGTTTCTGAATAGATGGCAACTGGTTTTGTTTTCCCAAAAACATATGAGATCTGTTGTATTGGCATTATATGTTTATGGACATATTTGCATTTTGGTTTGTAATATGTTTAAACTCTCAGAGTTGAATTTTGGTTTTGTTTTTTTGGGTGGGGGATTGGTTTTTTTGGCTTTGTTTGTTCTAATGTTTACAGATTATCTGTTGCCATGCAGTTAGGATGGGTTAACATATAGCTTGAAGGTAAAACAAAATTGTCAAAATTATGAATAATCAATATGGTAGCCAGTGGAGGAATCACAAATAAAACCATTTTACAGGAATTAAGTTATTCTTGTCTCAGACTAAAAAGTGAAGATAGCTGCTTTGGAGGGTGAGTGTGTTGAGGAGCCTCAGAAAGGGAAAGGCTTATGCATATCCAAAATAAAGTAAGCCCAAGAAAAAAAATGACTACTTTTTTTTCCCCAAGAAATAGAGAAAGGAACACTATGAAGGATTTTGATGAAATACTGGATGATCAAAATATAAAGCAGTTTCAAGAAGATGCTAGGGCCATAAGTCCTTTTCACCCATGTTTACTACAAGTAAGTTTAGAGAGTTTTGCCATCATGTATTGAAGACAAGTGAGAAGGGATTGTTTTAGATTGAAGTGTTCATCTGAGGATGATAAATAACAAATTGCTTGGAACAATGGTCTTCACCATTTGTTGACCTGAAAAGAACTCTAACATCAAATCCATTTAATACTGCTGTTAATATTTTAGCAATTACTTAAATGAGCCTTGAAATGAAAGACAGAAATAGGATACCAATTCTTGAGCTTTCTTGAGGATTCTGAGAAGTACAGACTGGTTAGCATGAATTCCATACTGGGTAATTTTTTGAAGTTATGAAATGAATGGTGCTATTAGGCGTGCCAATTTAAAAATAATAGTAAGAAGTCAGTGTGAATTTAAAGAAAAGTTGTGCCTTACTATTAGAGTTTTACAATGCACTTGGATTTTATAAAGGTTTTGACAGGTTCTGTCAGCAAGACTTCTTATAGAGACAAAGTAATGTTAAGATGGAAAGGAAAATCTTTGGAGTAATGCTTATCAAGAACAGGAAACATACATTGTTGTTATTGCAAAGTGTCACTAGAGGGGTTTCGTATCTGCAAGGATCTGTTCAGTACTGGAAATGGTCTATACTGCCATGAATTGCAAGGGGTAACAGAGTTATTCAGGGCAGCACTAATTGAAATGTCTGTGAAATCCTCATTCTCAAACAGGCAAGGTCTAGAAAAATCTCTCCAAGGAGTACTATCTTTTCCTATGGACTCTCCTCAGCTGTGTGTTTAAATATGTAAAGAAATCACATGGCTTCCTGGTAGTGGGGTTTTTGGTGGGTTTTATTTTTTGATTTTTTTTTCGCCTTCTCGCTCCTATATTATATCTGAAGCTGTAGAGTACAGCAGAAATATATGGTACACAGAAATGAAAAGGCAGCAGGGTATGATAAGAAGTGAGAAACTGATTGTGTAGAAAGCCAGCTTATGATGTCGATTTAGAGCAAAAATGGGATGGAGGAGACTGGACAACTTCATCATTGGCTTTGTAGCTGAAATGGATTCAACCTCATGCTTAGGAAATCCCTAAACCACGTTGGGGGCAGCTGTGAGGAAGGAAAGAATCTCTGTCCTAAAGCATTTGCTGCTGTGTGTGGAAGAAGGCCCGATACAAGGCAGATGAAACTTCGTGCTTCTGTTCTTAGGTTCTCACTCTTGTCTAAGAGCTGTTGTCTGCTTATGTATATTGTTTAATATTTTAATACTTTCAGTGCCAAAGGCATTCCTGTCTGAGGAATAGTATAAACAAAAAATGGTTATGGTTGGGTTATTACTTTGACAACTTTATAAGAGAAGACAATTACTTATATCTTCATGTTTACATGTAGTTGCTTTGAAAAATTCTAAAATTAATGTTTTTTTAAACCTCTGTAATATATTGTTTAAGATTAAATCATTTAAGTTACTGGGACCAGAGGACATGGAATACAGAGTTCAAAGAAAATTTAAGGATTAAATAATTCAAGTAATTGTTTATATTCATGGGTGCCTGGGGACTGAAATGGCAAATGTGTCATTATGTATATTTATTAAGTTGTCAGTGGAATTCAGGGACCTTTACAGGCCTGTACTTTCAACAGCTCTTTAAAGAAAACTAACAAAAAACTGATACAAAGATAAGAATTCGTGAGCATCAGGTAAATATGACCTGCAGGGAGTCCTGAACATTGCTTCTGTAATGGAAGGTCCTACCTTAAACCCTTTGGACTTCATAGAAAGATCAACAAATACGCAGGGAGAAGGTGATCTGACTGGTAAAGTCTGCTTGATTTTTCCAGAAGGGTTTAACAAGGCCTGTAGGTTTTTAAGAAAAGAAAACAGTCATGGGATAAGAGGAAGGCTATTTCCCAGACAAATGGGAAATGGAGGGTAGAAATAAATCTCTCTTTCAATAGAGCAAGGTTAGCAGTGCAGTTTGGCTGAATTTCTGCTAGGAATTGTGCTGTTCAATGTATTCATATAGTGAAGATGATAATATGGTAAAAAGATGATTCTTGAGGTGAAGAGAGTTTATCAATGATAGAACTGTGTGGAACAGTGAACGTGAGAACAGACACTGAAGAACTCCAGTGATCATAGGAGTTTGACTGCTTGGGCAACAAAATAGCAGAAAAATTTCTCAGTATATAAATACAAAGTGATGCAAAGGTTGATACAGTGGATGACTGTCCAAACTTCATGAACAAGATGATAATGAGCTCTGAGCTGACCTTGATCCTTGAGGTAGGGGAGAACTCCTCAAGGAGTTACCAGTGCTGGCTTCATTGAAAACATCAGCTCAGGATCATTCCAAAAACCAATGCAAATGTTAGAAATTGTTAAGGAAAGAAGAGCGAGCAAAACAGAAGAATCCTTATTCTGCTGTACAACTTAGGATTAATCCTGCTCTGTGCAGTTTGGTACCTCATTTCAAAGACGGTTACAGTGGAATTGCAGGTGGTTCAGAAAAAGGCATCATGGGCAGTATTATGTGTAACGTGGCTTTACAGCTGAGTAGATCAGAACTCTTTAGCCAGGAAGAGACAACTTACAGAGGAATACTTTTGAGGGGTATTTTGAACAAATTTGTAAGTGACATGGAAGTCAGTAGATGTCGTCTATTTGGAAGTGACTCTCTGAAAGCCAAGAGCCAAGTGTCATCAAAGCCAGTGGGAGCCAGGTTCAAAACACAAAATAAGCTGAATTCTTGTATAATGAGTAGCAGATATGTGCAGCTCCTCATGAATGTGATGTTGCAAATCCAGGAAGTTTACATAGTTTCATGGGAAACTGGGAAAAACTTAAAACAAGAATCATTGAGATAAATAAACCTAAATAGAGAAAATATATCAGGCTAGAGAAATTGCTTGAGTTGAAAATAATTGGGAGTCAGGAGAATATTAGGGGAAGTGGAGGTAACCTATATACTTGTCTTCATCTAACTCTTGTATGTGCATTTGGTCTCTGTTTTTTCAGAGCAGGATGGGACTGAAAAGAATGAATGATAAACATAATCTTTCTTGTTATCACAAAGTTTCCTGCCGTTGCACTCCCTGAGCACAAATGATGAGCTTGCTGACCTGCTTTGACCATTGCTCTGAAACAGCATAGCTGTCTTTGTTTTTGTTGGCTCGCTTAATAAAAACAGTACTGGAGAAAGGTGGATTTGAGTAAGAGCTTTGAAGGACCAAAGGGCTATATATGAACATGTGGCTTTGCATATGAGTTCAGATCATTAAAATCCTTTAGCTGATCTTGAGAGCTTCACAACAGATCTTTAGAACTGGAGCAAGACCCATCTTGTTCAGCAACAGCTGGATCACAATTCCAAATGTGCATTAGACTAGATAAAACAAGACTGACTTCAGACTTCTTGTAGGTAAAGCAAGAAATTGTAACAATGTAGAAGAATATTGTAATAAAAATAAGACATGAGCAACATATTAAATCAGGAAAACTTTGACATTCTGTTCCTTAGTTACTGGACCAGCATCTTGTAGGTTAAATGTTTCCTGATTTGCAAAATTGTCTGTGGTTTTACTCGGACCCTTGATCTAAAAATATTTGCACGGGTATTTTTGAAGAGGTGCTGCTTCATGCTTTATTTGCAAGATCATGGACTAGATGTGCTCAAAATCAGTGAATCACCAAAATTAAATGAAGTGTAGCACTAAGTTCTAAATAGATTGAAACATTAGCCAAACTTCCATATGACAGTGATTTTAATCGAATATACGGTATATTGGTGACAGGAAGAAATGATCTAAAGCTAAAATTTAATCTAAAAAAATCAAATTATTTCAATGTCAAGGCACTGTAAATTACTCTAAAAGTTTCCTTAAAAACTCTCAAGTACCAGCCACTTTCCCATTTTACCAATAAAAGCATATATAGTTTTATACTTATTAACAGGATTAAATGAGTCATCTTGACAAGAAATGCTTTGTTGTCTGAAAACTTGCTTTTAATGTAATTGAAAATAGTGTTGCTCATATTTAAAAAAATCCTAGTAGTGTAAAACTGTCATGCTGAAAGAGGTGGGATGGAATTGCCAAGTGCAGATGCACATGTAAGAGTGATGCTGAACAATAAACTGCATTCATATTTCTTTTCTATAGAAGGTGCATAGCGGTTTGGGTGAACTAATCCTTCAATATTGCCAGCTATGTACGATAAATCGCGCTAAAGGATTATTATTGATGGGAATGCTATGAATTTTTTTATATCTACAGTTGTAGCTTATTTTCATTTTAAAGACTTTAGACCATAACTCGTCACTTTGAATTTTGTATTCAGTATGGGGAGTTAATCCCAGAATGGGGCTTTTTGGATGCAAAATCTGAATGCTTGTGTAGTAACAACAGCTGTCCCCTCACCATGCGGTGTCTTCCATTGCTTTACTGTAGAGATGAATTTTGGCCCAGTGTTTCAGTAATATTGGACACACATGGTTTTAGGTGACAAAGCAGTATGTTTATGCATTCATTTGACTCTCGCAGTTACAGTTGGCTACAGATTAGAACAGGGAGAATACATTCACACCATGACCACCCTCGTAGCTGCTTGTAGTACTTGGATCACAGTAGGCGCTGTTGCATCTAAAGACACAATTAACTGTTGCTGAGGAATTGCAAATTCACAAGAGCTCTTTTATAGCTTTTGCTGTTGAGAGTGGATTTTCCAAAAGCTTTTTCAGAGATTTTCCAAATTTATAAATGTTTTAGCTCTTCACATTCTAAAATTATTGTCAGCCTGAAATAAGATCAAAAAGTTGATATTTTAATGTAGCTAATGAATTCTTGTGCTCTGAATTAGCTGTGTAATTAACTACACATCTACAGAATTATTGTAGTTTTGTCCATTATTTCGGAAGATAACCTTAAATGTTCTCTAATATGTACAAGTGGTTAGTAAAACTGTGATCACAAATCAAAGCTTACCAAAAAAGTCTGAAAATAAAACTTAGCAGAAAGCTTCCGAAGTCTGTATATCACTGAAAAGATCATCTTGGTTTCCGTGTGTAATTGCTTAGATATGCTTTGGATATGGTAAGACATAATAGCTGTGAACGTAACTGCGAATGTATTTTTAAAAAACCCACAAACAAACAAAAACCCCTCAAGTTTTAGTACAAATTAAATAGAAAATTACAATAAACTGCATATTAAGGCTAATTTTGAGGTATGAAATTCAGCTGATTTTTAAACAAAAGGCTTTTGACCAGAACTCTTAAGAAGAATTTATTATTTAAATTACAGTGATAAAAATTTGTTTAAGTAGAACATTAAGCACTGGAAATCTTCCTTTATAAAAATCCCTGAGAAATATTTTAATATAAAATATCTACATGGAGTATAATATAATAAAGGTATTGAGTATATTAACTTGTTTAAACCAGTAAAAGTAATAAGGTTATTGTGCAATGTGGAGATTTTTCTATGTATCTGTCATTTCTTCTGTAGGCCAGGGTGTACTTGTATAATGCACGCAATGTATGTGTGAGATCTCTCTCGTACACACATTACTTAAGCGTCTTGTGTTTGAATCATCAGAGAGAATTCATTTTATTCTTGTATTAAAAACTATGAATGTTTGAGGCTTTCAGCATTGAATAAAGGACTACATGGATCCAAACCAGGACGATTGATAAAATCCTTGCTACTATTGGCTATTATTTACTGTCTTTTAAGTGGCAGGTTGTATTTATGCCAATTTATCTGCTTCAGGGAACACTCTTGATAGCAGAACAAAGTGAATAAAAGTAGTTTGCTTTGCAAATGAATGCAAATGGTGAAGCCTTTCGGGAAGCCCTTTAACAGGAGCAATGCACTTTGATTATGAGTGAAGCTGCCATTTGGACATGGTGAAAAGAGCACGCTTGAACCATTGATTGGGGGAGACAGTAAAAAGTCAGGAAGGGCCCCGTTAAGCTTCCAGTGCAGCGGGCGGATGTCAGTGTGGTTAGAACACAGTGGGAGAATGACAGGCAGGATTAGTGTCAGGGAGAAGCTTTGCTGTAGTTGTGGAGATGGTCCCTGGGGTCACTCACCTCTGACTGTTGTTCTGTGCTGATGGCTCTGTAATGCAAACCGCTTGATATGTGCCTGTTCATAATCAGAAATGGTGATTAGAAGAGGTATGTCGTAAAGAATTCCTTAAAAATAAAATGGCAAACTACTGATGGTAACAAAGATTTGGCTCTGCAGTTGTTGCCAAAGATGCTGCAAATGTCAAAGATGGTTACTGCATTTTCCCTTCTGAGGCAACTGCGATTCCATGCCTTAAACTGCTCTAATTGTGTGTTACTTGCTTTGTTCACTTTTATTTGGCCGTTATGGAGACAGTCATCATTAACAGCTTGGCATGTAGTTAGAGTAAAACATTTTTATATCTTTTGGTTATTGGGTAGTAGAAGCATCCGGTCTGGTTTTGTGGCATAACTGCATTTTAGGGAGGGGAGGGGTGTAGTTTAATAGTCTTGATGGAATATTAGAGTCAACAGATTTCATTCCTGGATCATACCAGAGTGCTAAAACACAGGATGGTAACAGTGACAAAAAGCTAAGATGACTGGTCTGTTTCATTAAGAGGCTTTTTTAATATGTTAAAATGGAGATATTTTCTGTGTCTTTGCTGAAAAAATATTACATAGGCAATTAAGTAAATGTTTAAAACTTTGTGTCTTAAACTGTGATTTAATCATGGAATCACTTAGGTTGGAAAAGGCCTTTAAGAGCATTTACTCTAACCGTTAATCCAGCACTACGAAGCCCACCACTAAGTGTCACATCCACGTGGTCTTTTAAATATCTCCAAGGATGGTGATTCCACCACTTCCCTGGGCAGCCTGTTACAACACTCAAAAACCCTTTTAGTGAAGGAACTTTTCCTAATATGCAATCTGAAGCTCCCCTGGCACAACGTGAGGCCATTTCCTCTTGTCCTAGATCTTGCTACCTGGGAAAGAGGCCAATCCCCACCTCGCCATAACCTCCTACCATAGGTAGTTGCTGAGAGCAATAAGGTCTCCTGTGAGCCTCCTTTTCTCCAGGCTAAACATGTTCAGCTCCCTCAGCTGCTCATCAGACTTGTGCTCCAGACCTTTCACCAGCTCCATTGCCCTTTCTGGTCTCTCTCCAGCACCTCAATGTCCTTCCTGAACTGAGGGGCCCAAAACTGAACCCAGGATTTGAGGTGTGGCCTCACCAGTGCTGAGTACAGGGGGATGATCACTGCCCTGGTCCTGCTGGCCACTCTGTTGCTGATCCAGGCCAGGATGCCATTGGCCTCTTGGCCACCTGGGCACTCGCTGGCTCACGTTCAGCTGCTGTTGACCAGCACCCCCAGGTCCTTTTCCAACTTGCATCTTTCCAGCCACTCTGTCCCCAGCCTGTAGCACTGCAGGGGTTGTTGTGACCCAAGGGCAGGAGCAGGCACTTGGCCTTGTTGAACCTCCGACCTCTGGCCTCTGCCCATCAATCCAGCCTGTCCTGATGCCCCTGCAGAGCCTTCCTGCCCTCCAGCAGATCATCACTCCCACCCAACTCAGTGTGTCTGCAGAGTGACTGAGGGTGCCCTCGATCCCCCCATCTGGATCATTGATAAAGATATCAAACAGAACTGGTCCCAGCACCAAGCCCTGGGGAACAGCACCGGTGACTGGCCACCAGCTGGATGTAATTCCATCACTGACACCCTCTGGGCCCGGCCATCCCAACAGTTTTATACCCATCCAGTCAAGCCTTGAGCCAGAGATGCTGTGGGAATTGGTGTCAAAGGCTTTACTGCAGTCCAGGTAGACACATCCACAGCCTTTCGCTCATCCAGTAAGAGGGTCACCCTGTCTCAGAAGGTCAGGTCAGTCAAGCAGGACCTGCCTTTTACAAACCTGGCTGACTGGGCCTGAACCCTTGGTTGTCCTGCACATGCCATGTGATCCCACTCAAGAGGATCTGCTCCTTGACCATCCCTGGCACTGAGGTCAGACTGACAGGCCCATAGTTCCCTGAATCTTCCTTCTAGCCCTTCTTGCAGATGGGTATTGCATTTGGAAACCTCCTGTGAACTAGGACCTCCCCAGTCAGCTGGGTGTGCTGGTAAATGTTTGAAAAGGGCTGAGTGAGCACTTCTGCCAGCTCCCTCAGTTCCCTTGGGTGGATCCCATCCAGCCCCATGGACTTGTGTGTGTCAGGTCACTGACCATTTTTGCTTGGATAATGGGGGCTTCATTGTGCTCTGTCTTCCAGGTCAGGGACTGGGTACATGGAAACCAACGGATCTTTCCATTAAAGACTGAGGCAAAGGGGAGGTATGAAGTACCTCAGCCTTTTCCTCATCCTGTGTCATTGTGTTTCTGCCTTCATCTAGTAAAGGAGAGAGATTCTCCTTAGCCCTCCTTTTGTTGCTCATGGATTTGCAGAAACATTGTTTTGTTGCCTTTTACGGCAGTAGTCAGATGAAGTTCTTACTGGACTTTGGCCCATCTAAGTTTTGCATAACCCCATAATCTAATAAAACTATTGTTGACTATTATCTTTGCTGCATTTTATAATGTTGTGTTATGTATGTTGTATTAAAGTTAATAGAAATTAAATGTGTTAGTCTACATAATGCACAAAGTGCAATTTTTGAGAGTCCAGGATTTTTAGTATCTTACTGTTGGTCTGTTGTTTTTATCCATTTTCAGCAACAACACAGAGAAAAGATACCCAGATATTTTTTGGGGTTTTTTTTTACATTATTAGATTAATTTGTTCAAAAAAAAAAATTTCAGTCTCTTGCCTTGCAAATAAATGTCCAATATTCCGGTGTAATGAATGTTTTACAAATGTTTTACAGGCACCTGAATGGACAGAGGAGGACCTGAGCCAGCTGACAAGAAGTATGGTTAAGTTCCCAGGGGGGACTCCCGGTCGATGGGAAAAGATTGCTCACGAATTGGGTCGATCAGTGGCAGATGTGAGTTCACTCAGATTTGCATTGTGTGGAGGATGACAAACCAGAACAAGACAGGCAGTGTAGAAGGCAGACGTATATGGGGGCCGACATTGTCTTTTGAGAGAAGCTACAATCCTTTTAGGACCTGGAAGTGAACCATTAACTAACTATGCAAGAAGCAGATGTCAGCCAGTCTCTCCCTCCACAATTAACAGCTGTAACTGATCAGCTGGATGGGGGATTCTGGTGCTTACAAACTTCAGCTACTGTAACCCAATAACAGAAAAACAATGCGCTGCAGGTTTTGTGGCAACCTCCTTTCACTGCAAGTGAATGTTTGTGTGACTTGGTTAAAGATTACATTTCTGCTTCAAGCCAGTCCGTAAAAAATGCATATGAGCTAATGGTGTTTAGACAGGTGGTTTCCATTAATTAAGCAGAAATATCTTTAATAATTTTAAAATTAATAATGTGTATGATACTATTTCAGTGCCTTTTTTAGGATTATAGCATGCTTAAAAATTATATTACGTAAAATAATTAATGTCCTTGTTAATTCATATTTTACAGTATTGTACCAGATATCAAAGCAAGCTTGTACTTACGGTTTTTAAGTGTTATGATCTTAAAACCCTTAGAGGCTAGGCTGTAACTTTTCCTTTTCAAGCAATAGATCACTAAAACATGATGTAGTGTCTGCTGAGGAGCATTTGAAAGCCCTTTCAGTTGACCCTATTTTATAGGCTCTGTAGGGGTTAATGAGAATAATGTTTAAATCTGTTCATGTACATTTTGAGATTAGATGTTCTTTATTTATTGTATTTCAGGAATTATTTTAAATAATGGGAAACAAAGCCACTGACTAGAGTGAAATATTACAGCCTTCTGGGAAATCTGTGTACTTCTTAAGTTTTTTTTTTCATTGTTGATATAATCACAAAAAGATATTTTTAGAACTTTTAAAGTTTTAGTGCACCTATACCATTCTGATACATATACTGAAAAATAAGTCTTTTGCACTATTCTAATTTTAGAACAATATATTATTTGCAAAATAGTTTATGTAAGCAAGAAATTCGTAATCTACTAATCAAATGAAATTAAGGTTTTTAAGGTTTATTGTGTTCAGTATTGTTTATAATATTTTCGAAGTATTCATATGACTGGAGTGATTTTATTGGAAAAGATGCTACATTTTACTGATACTAACAGCAAAAATATTTCACATGTGTTGGTAGTATACAGTGTTCATGGGAAAGAGCTTCTGAGATTGCTTTGGAAAATCTGATTATCTTGATACAGATAATACAGACATGTGGAATGGTTCTACATACATCCATCACAAAACTAACACTATCTTCAGATTGCCTTTTGCACCCACTGCTTTATTCCTTGACTTGGGTGTAAAAAACATTCCTTATTAAGAATCCTTTGCATAATATATTTGGCCATTGTACTTGCACACATCCAGTACTGGAAAGAAAAAAACAAAGCTCGCTTGTTTCTTCCATTAGATGAGAGGTCCTCAGCAACTTGCTGTTTTG
Source organism: Machaerirhynchus nigripectus (assembly GCA_013397975.1). Lineage (NCBI taxonomy): Eukaryota > Metazoa > Chordata > Aves > Passeriformes > Dicruridae > Machaerirhynchus > Machaerirhynchus nigripectus. The sequence continues at coordinate 138,281 of VZRQ01009616.1, forward strand.
TTTTATTGAGTGGGAAAGAGAAGTGAAAGAAATGTGATTGTTCTAAGAGCTGTCATTTTCTTGTATGAAAAAAGGAATTTCCAGGATTTTTATGTATGGAGAAAGTTCTGAGTGTAATCTTTTTTACTTCCAGTAACCTCCAACTATATGATTAATGTAAGTGTTCTCCACACAAGTTTTTACTTCTCTTAAAAAGTTCCAACTGGTGCTAATGCTAGGTCATCTTTCCTGACACAAACCAATTATTGGAGTTTCTGCTACCTTTATCATTGCATTGCACAGAATTGCAGCAATTAGGTATTACGAGGAAACAAAAATGAATGTTTTACAAAATGAATGTTTTAAACAAAAGCTTCATGGGAACTTCTTTGGGTCTCAGACTGTTACTGCATCAGTACTAGAAGTGGTGAAACTGGAAACTACTTCAGATATATCCATTCAGTAAGATTTCAGTATTCAATAAGATGTACAACTTATCCTGTATATTTCTTGAAGGTAACGTAGAATCTCAGTTTACAGCAGGGATCCTTATTTTGTTTGGCCATCACCATAATTGGGTAAGAAATGTTACAGTAAAGCTGCAGGACAAACTTCTGGGTTGTTAAACTTTGTGCGCAGTAAAAAAGGTGTTTGCATGTGCAGGCAGCGTTTGCTGCCTAAACAGCTGTTCCATGTTTCTACTGGGAGCAGTGCAAGGAGGTAAGTTCTGGTGTACAAGGTGCTGCTTTGAAACAGCTTGTGTAGCAGAGTTTGGGAATGCCTTGCTTACAGCTAGTTTAACAGGAGTCAAGCTGGAGAGGATTTGAAGTATGTATTATCTAGCAAATGCACCAGAGCTTAAAAAAGAAAAACATTCAAGGGCAAATTTGAATTTGTTTTTCTAACATTCTCTAGTATGGGAAATGCTTTTTAAAAACTTGAGATCAGTGTCTGCTTCTTTCTTCTCCTACAAAGCATCAAGAGCAATAAGGCTTGGTTTTCCTTTCACAGTCAGAGAATTATGATAGAAAGAATTGATAAGGTATGGTGTGCTTGTTTCCAAGTGATTTTATGCATTCAAACCTTATTTAATAGTAGATTAGTTAAATAGGTGTTAATAAAATAGCTCAGAGTAATCCAGTCCAAAATGATATCTCCATTGTTGCTTCTGTCTCAAAGCCTACGTCCTCAGCAAAAAAAAAAAAAGTTAGAAAAAAGTCTCAAAACTTTTTAAGGAATAAACTGAAACCATTCATATATGTCAGAAGAGCATCAGTGAAATTCACTCCCTCTAACCACCCCAAAGAAATTGTTTTGTCTTAAATTTCTTCTTTTTTTAAAGAAATAAATTCCTACTATGTCCAACTATGTTTCCACTTGCAGTTTTTAAGCAATGTGAAGCAGCAACTTGAGGAGAGTGTTCTTGACTTTTTTGAACCTTTCATCTTCATGGTGTTGTTTTAACTTACTACATCCTTAGTTTGTGTCAAGTTTTCAGTATTGCACCTAAACATGTGGTTTGACAGAAAGAGTCCAGATGAGAATAATAGGTTCCTAAAATGTTATCTACAAGGGAAGATTGTGAAGGAATTTATGTTGTTGAACTAAAAAAAATGAATCAAGGAGGTAAGTACTCAACTATTTTAAAAGAAAACCATAATGAGGAAGGGTTTTGTGCACTGTGTTAGTTTTACAGGGCAAGAAGTTATAACCTCCGATTTAATCAGAGGCTGCAGAGTTAGACACTGAAGGACAAAGAATTGCGATGGAGATGGTAAAGCAGTGGAATAAGCTGCTGTGGCGTCCCTGTATTTGGGGGCCTTTAAGAACAGGTTACACAAACATCTGCAAGAAACAACATCAATGTAATCGTTCTGCCTGAGGTTAGGTCCTTCTCTTCATATGGTCTGTGATTACACTAGCAAGTGCAAGCTATCTGGGAAGAAAAGGGGAGGAAACAAAACCTTCCTTACAATTGGAAGCATGTGTGAATTCACTTCTAAAAATGTAGAATTAAAGCCAGATAGTCACCATAGTTGGTCAGCAATCACTGCAGATACCTTAGCCTGACTTCTTAAATTCAGTAATTCCTAATAATGTGTTTGTTCAGCTTTTTTCATGTCTACTACTGTTCAAGTTGGTGTTTTGTAGGCATTTAAGTTTGTTAATTGTTATTTCCCAAAACACAGCCCAAATAAGGATTACTGTAAGGCCCAGTATATGGGTATGTCTACCAGATTCCCTGTCCAAACAAGTACATCCGCCCAGTGTGATGCAGGCTGCTGGGAAAGTGCCAGCCAAAATCCAGCAATAAACAGCTATGTCCATGCTGTAGTGCCCCTGAGCTCATTCAGCTCTACTGTTTCTATTTATGCTGCCTCATGTGATACCAGCATAAATATCTTTGCAGCATTTTTCTGTGCATTTCAGCTCAGAGCTAGGGTGGGCTTGCAGCCGTGGTACAGACATACTGTATGAATGGTTACTACTTTAACTTCTCTCATGGTAAATGTAGGACATGTTTATCTTGTCTCTCTTCAGGAAGACATCTTTTAACAGCCAATGAATAATCAGCCCAAAATGGATAAGGTTAAGTTGTGCTCACTTTATCAGTATGTTTAATTATTTAAATTATTTAAATTACTAATTGTCACTTTAATAGGTGCATATAGGGAATTTAGCAATTTTTTCCTATAAAGATGGTTTTCAGCTGGCTTAGTGTAATGAAACCTTAACTGCTTTCACAACTGAAAGCTTCTGCAGCTTTTTAAGTCATTTTTATTGCAATTGGCTGGTGTTGTAAATTAGGTTTTCAAGTATTTTGATTATGAAAGGGAAATGGAGTTCAGTTAACTCTAATCAGGATTCCTGCCTGCTGACCTGGTTACCTGTACCACTGCTCTCTGTCATCCTCCAAACATCTGTTCTTTGACCCATTTTCCTTGCTGAATTTGTTGCTCCAGGGTTAGTTCTCATTCCTGTCCGCTAGTACTTAAGGAAATAATTGACCTTTTAAAACAAAATAAAAAAGTTATGTTTGAATTTCCTAAGCACTGTGAACACTCTACAACATAGTATAAATAATGAATGGAGTGGAGTTGCAATACTACTATTTCTGCAAAAATTATATTGTTTGATTTGACAAATGCTAAGCCTTATGAAGATTTATAATAATGATTGTCAGCTTTTGCTGAATTCAAAAATTGAGAAAAAGCACTTAGATGTGAAATTGTAGAAGTATATTGTACTTGACAATACCAACCTTTATAGATAAAAAGTTTAAAAAAAATATTTGCTGAAAGGCATAAATTAATTTCAGTAACTACAAAGGACGTTCAAATTGTAAAAATAACAGAGGAAGTAAAAGCTGTCTGGCATGCCAAACAGACTTTAATGTGATTATTAGGTACAGGTTTTTTAAATTAAAGGCAAAGAGATCTCAGATTTCATACTTGTGAAGTAATATCATTCACTTGTCTTACAGGATTTAAACTGATTCTGTTTGCTCCTGCAGTCACTAATCTCATGCATTTGTGTTGCGAAAACAGACTGATTGGGATTTGCTGCTTGTATAGAAGAACACTAAGGTAGACAGGAAAACAATAGCCAGGTGGCAGACATTCTGAATTACCATGAAACCTGAAAGCATAAGGTTTGAGGGGGTGGGTGCTTATTTTTGATAACTCTTCTATGCCCAAGAAACAGTTTCAGCCTGTAAGTCTGACTGTGTGAGTTCATACTCATTATGCTTTATATGCCATTGTAAAATAGATTTCTTATTTTTGACAAATACAAGCTTATTACTTTTCCAACAAGAAAACATCTATATGAGAAATGGTCCATATGTAAAAGCTCATGAATTTATTTGGTCTTTTGCTTCTGGAGATTACTGTTTTCCTAAGACTGTTTTACATTTCATTTTGTGTACTGTGTCTGTGTTAACTCAATTACAGTGTAATCCAGTTGTGGATAGTCTGAAACACTCACCCTTAGTAGTTTGCATATATTTATGTAATCAGTAGTTCTCCCAGTTGCTTATTGAAGTATAAAGACCTAGATAGAGGTCCAAGAGAGGTTATGAATATCTAAGATGAGGTTTAGATCATATGTAGGTCATGTAGATCCCTCAGTCTGAGAGTGAAGTCTTTGAAACACCTGTCAAATGCCACAGACACACCAGAATGACACTGCTGATACTTAGAGGGAGGAAAAGGTGGTTGCTGTTCACAACACTCTCACTGTACAGTTTTATTCTGTGCACTCCTGCAGTTGCCCCTGCCATTTTTCCAGGATTGGGCAGTACAATGCCTCTTGTAAACAAAATGGATTTTCATCTCATAAAGCATGACCGGAGCATTCTTCTCACTTAAAGGAAAAATTTTTCTAGAGAATGCAGTGGGACAGCAATTTTTGGTCCAAATAGATGCCTTGTGAAGGGGTTAAGCCAGTGATGCTGCAACTTTTTATAGAGTGGCTTAAATTAGTGTAATGTCTCACAAAGCTCCCGGTGAGCTGGGTTTGAATTTCATTGCAGAATTCAAATTTCTGGCTGTCAAGAAAGGCAATGCATTTTGCATCATCAGTAACAAACTAAGATGTCCAAGTAGTTGTTGCCGTGGGCATTTGAGCCAAACTCTGCTCGGGCATGAGTGCCCATAGGATAGAGCTAAAGACTCTCTCATGGATTTTAACTGATGAAAAACCAAGCACAATATGAAGTCTCCAGCATTATCACAAGTCTAATAGCAAAGCTCTTCCACTTGTGCCCTGAAAAAAGGAGCAATTATTTTGCTGCTTTAAATTAACTGTTTGGGGACTTAAACTGGAGAAAGTTCTACATGTGGTGATTTAGGCCAAATTTGCCTTTTTTGCAGGCATCTTAAACTACCTCATAATTAAACTCATGGTTGTTTTGGGGATTTCCATTGCTGTGGCAAAGTTCAGAATCACACATGGCTTCAAAGTCCATAAGCATAAGAAAACTGTATTGTTGCTGGCTGCAACTGGTGGTTCTAAGCCAATTCAGTCAAAATCATAATGTGTTTTGGAGTTCTTTCAAGAATGTTGTCCTTAAAATACTCCTTTGCTGTGTTAGTATCAAGTTCAACCTACACACTGATTAGAGATTAGTTACATTACCAACTTTTGGGAAAGTTTGTAACACTCTGCTAAACAAACTGTTGCAAGCAGTGCCAAAACAAAGGTACATCTGATTTGAAATACTAATTGCAAGCAGTCTTGTAAGTTGCAAATTGGGATGCTTGGAAAATGGATGCTTGGAGAATGATTTGGCTCAGTGCCTCAGTATTTGAAGTTTCCCCAATCTGATAAAACTGAAAGACAATTCTAGCAGCTCTTTTAGTGTCTAAAAGGGAAGGCAGTCTATAAAGCAACACATTTTGAGTCACATGGAAATAAAAGAATGGGTAATTATTGTTGCCTGACTTGTGTCAAACAGTGCTTGATACAGTTGTGGCCGATACGAAAAAAGCTGTTTAGATCTAGATTGGAAGAAAATTCAGTGCAGCAGGTAGTATTTTGATTATAAGGGGATAAACTTTAAATTTGGCAAGTTGTTCTGTGTGGTTCTGGAAGGTTAGACCTGCAAAAACCTACTACTTTGACAAAGCCAGGAAAGCATTAAAATGCTTCTGTATCTGGCTTTCCCCTGTGAGATAAAACATGATTACAACTCCAATTAGCCTCAAAGAGTCAAGAAATTCCTCATTGCTTCATAGTAACCTCAACAGATCTTGGCATTTTTTCATGACATAACTAGATGGGGAGCATGCAGGAAGATAACAACTGGGTGAGCAGAAGACTGCTACTGGGACAGTAAATTTCTGATAGTTAATGCTGAGAAACCATGATGTCTTTAGTAAATACGTACAGAACTTCTGCTCAGGAAGATGCTGAGAGTAATAAAAAATGTTACCAGACCCTCCAGTGTTCAGTAGCACCGTGATGTCGTCCTTCTTTGCAAGAAGTTTATATACATTTGGGAAGCCAAGTGACATAGGTTTTCTTCCTCTAAAAATCCCACATTATTTTCTCAAAATATCATTAGAACCCAAGAGGTTTATACTTCTGTGATTATCTGCTGCAATCCTAATCAAAATATTATCCTAGAGAAGGAAGGTAGGTTGTTGCCCACAGAAGATTCCCAGGAGACAGCGAATGGTGAAGGCTTCAATGGCACATTGGCCCTACAGAGCTGGGCTGGGGGTGGTGCTGGAGGGCTCAGCTGAACTGGTGGGCCAGTGGCTGCTGCTGTGAGAATGGGGAATTGCTCTTCATCTTCTGCAAAAGGGCTCTGTTTCTCTGTCTAGCACCAGTAGGATCACTGTACCTGACTTTACAGGGTTTTCCCTCTAGGTCTGTCACAATTTTGTGCTTTTTTTATGTCTGCCTTCCCTGCAGGGTGAAAAGTACCCTCTCATTCATGTGATAGCAAAATTTGCTTTTGCCTGTGCATCTGAGAGTTTTTTAAGCTGATTCTGAGTATTTTTTTTTCTGTGTATCTCTGAAGTATCAATTGTGCCATCTGAAAGAGGTGGCAGGTGTCCAGGGTAATAAGAGTTTTAACATCTGGATGGTCATGATGAGGAATGTTTTTACTGCTAGGTGTCTTGTTAAGTAGCAACTAGTCTTTGTGATCTGGACTAATTGTTAGCAGTACAGGAGGAAACCAGCTCTGTCTGGCTTTCATCACATAAAATCGTCCCACTAATCCCACTTGCTTTCGATAGAATCTTTTTATAGCTGAAGAGCTATTGAAACTGAGTTCAGAAGGGAGTTCTCAGAAGCAAATTGTTCCTGTGGTTTCTTTCTGTAGGTCCCATAGTAAGATAGTTTGATTTCTACTCCAGCAATTTGATTGCTTGCATCCAGAGTTTTTTTGTCATCTTTATCTGTCTAAGGAAATCTGTTTCACTGTGCATGATATTACCTGACTTTATTTGTGACTTCTTTTATCCCTGGTGGACTACAACATTTAAAGTTGATTCCTATAAAGTAATGCAGTGTGGCTGTTCAGCAGTACAAATACTTGCAGGAATATGAGATCTTCTGTCTTCTGTTTTAAATCAATTTCACAGTCTTGATCCTTATTATTTAAGGTGTCCCCAGACCCAGGATTTCTTAAGGGGGTTGGCTAATACTCTGGTGAAAGCTGTTGTCAATAACAGCAGGCTTTTAGCACACTTTCTCACCGTCAGGATAAAAGTCATAATTTAACAGACATGAAAACTGTCATTTTAAAGCATTATGCAGGAACAAATAGCAATAATAACTGCAAGAGAGTACTCTACAACTGCTTCATACTTCGAATAAATTTTTCCAAGTATGTTATCTGTTAATGAATGAAAAAGTAATAATATCATATAAGCAAGCTATGATAAGTAATTGAGTAGAGCGTTGAGCTGTGACGGGACACCCTCCCTTTTCGGCCAAGGGTGAAAGAGCAGAGGAGGCTGCTGCTTTGCTCAAGTCCTTTATTTTGCAGTTCCATAGCTCCTGAAGGTAGAGTTCGAAGGGGATACACGATAAGGCAAAGCAGCAGCGGCAGCGACAGCAGGCTAAGCTTGATGGTGTTGGAGATGTTTCAGTTGCAGTTGCAGATGCAGTTTCAGCTCAGTTTTAACTAACTTAGAGGATTATATTTGTTAATTAACCAATAAAATTAACACATGATTCTAGTTTTCTTAACCTATCCTGGTCTAATTCTAATGGTCGTAAATCTTACACAAGTCTTACATAGGTATTAAACTAATTTGCTTATATGGTTTTTATCAACTCTTATTGTTTATGTGAACACTATCGAAAAATGTGAACAATATAGTTCTGTGTTTTGTCTAGAGTAAGGAAATTCTGTGAAAAGGTAAAACTGCTGCAGTACAAACTGTGCTTAAGGTCTCTTTGCTGCCGCTTTTCAATGTTTAAGGCACTTAGCATATTTTTTTACTAAGAGTTAAAAATCTGTATTGCTATTTCACTTTGGTGTGATTTCATGTCTCTCAGCTTATCCAAAGGTTTTAATTCAATTCTTGTGCTTTGGTTTTCCTCTGGGCCTGGGTCCAGTGGAGCTCTCACTCCAACAGTAGAGAAAGCAATGGAACAACTTATGTCGCATAACTTAGTGAATATTTTAATAATCAGTTAGGAACTAGCTAGTAAACAGCACTATTCACCCCTGGAGAGGAAATTAAAATTGATATTAAGAATGTCTAAAGGCAAAGAGGGAACAGGCAGCAGAAGAGTCTGCAGATTTGAGTGGCAAGAACAATGATTAAACTCAAACAGATCAAACTGAAATACAATTTCATATGTTCCATAGGCTGGATTCCTAATAATCCTCAGCAGTTTAATACTGACGTGTTAACAATTCTTGCCCTGTGTCAGCATCTGGAATGACAATGATAGTTGAGGCTGATGGACACATAAATCTGAAGCCTAAATAAGTGATACTGAACTCTCAGTGAGAAGAGCTGGAGGAAACATGAACTGTACATAGCACCTGGAAAAGGACTTGCAAACATCCGTATGAAGAAGAAAGCTGACAAAAATAATAATAGACAAATAATCTTCCCCTGTAACCTGTGAATGATGATAGTGAAGCTGTGGGAAGCTTGATGAGTTGTCAAACTTATGTCAACTGAAGGTGCTTGTTTGAAATAGTAGGTTTTCAGTATCTAAACCATACACACAGTTGTTATTTCCAGCTTATTTGGTGAGTGTTCAAATTGAAAGTCCATCAAAATATGAACAGATACCATAAAGCCTTCAAAAGATAAAGTCTTGGAAATATTAGATGTGATGAATGTGGTAACTTACTACAAATGTTACATCTAGGTTCACCAAGCTATAATGGCTGAAGTTGGCCAACATAAGATAACCTATGGAAAGACTGCTACTCCTGAATTTTTTGCATGTAAGGGGAAATACAAAATGCAGTCAGGACCTGGGAATAAGCCAAAATCCTTCACTGTTCAAATGGAGAGGGATGGTTTAGATTCTAGTCCAATTAGATGTAATATGCAGCAAAATTTATATCTATTATGGGGTACCTACGCTAACCTGATTTGGGAACACCTGTCTTGTAAAGGAAACTGAAATCCAGCTGATTTGCACCACTTCCAAAGCAAAGGTTGTGTTGCACATGTAGTCTCAGCTTGAAAGATAAAATGATAATTGCTGACCTCTGAAGACATCAGAGGTTCAACAGAGAGAAAACTGAACTCAGTTGGCACTGAGGCAGCAGCTTATGGTACCTGTCTTTGCTGGCAATTTATTCTGCTCTATTTTATTCAGGGAATCTTCTCTGCTCTCTTTTTCTTGCCTTTGTGTCCTTATGCACAGGCTGTAAATCTCTGAAAGACTTACTTTAAAGATAGCAAAATGGTTTAGAGACAGTTGTCTGGAATACATGAAGATAGATAGGGCCTTGCCATATTTACAATGAATCCACTGTGTCATTGCAGAAAGCTCTAAAAGCTACTTGTTTGCATGGCAAATTCTCCCTCTTTTGAAAATAATCCATTATAATCCAGTTTACATAACGTAATTTCTATTTAAGAGATGCATAGCATAGTGATCCACACCACTAAGGATCCATTCTGTTCAGCAGTCAAGAATGGTTTCCGTTCCCCTCAGCCTTTTAAATCATTGGTACGTAGAGATGCTCTGCTGAAGACAGAACACAAACATTTTAATTTTGATTATTTTAGAATATAAATTCTTTAAGGATCATGTGTTTCAAGGAGGATCCATTCTGTTATTTCAAAATCGGGATCATGCAGATCCCAGAACTATTGGTGCCATTTAAAATTATCTGTTTGTATTACAGTATTCTGAGATTTTTCTTCAAACAATTAAAACTTTACAGTACTGCAACAGTAGAAGCTGGAGTTTTCTGTGCCAGATGTCTACCTCTGGATAAAGGTTTTGGTTAATTAGGATTGGGATTTCATTGTTCACAGAGTTTTCATTTGAACTTAATCATCCCAGAAAATGAGGCTTAATTTGTAGGGAAAATAGACCACTTTGCCTTGTTAAGTCTTGCTGTCATTTCCTTAAGGAGATCCAGCACCAGCCTATTTTTACAGCAAACTGCTGCAATTTCATGGGCAGAAAGGTGGGTGGGAGGAACCGAACAGACCAGACTAAAAGCAGATGGTACCAAGGTATTTTAACTGTTGAGGTACTCACTTATGAATCATGTCATAGAACAAAAATCCTGAATCTTAATGTTTAATTCTTCTCACAGCAAATGGCTTTACGACCCTCTGGCAGGTTTGCTCTCTGGTGCTGCTCTGAGTAGGGAATAATTGTTACTGTTAACATTAAGTAGCTAAAACAGCAGAAGTCTGTGCTGTGGCTCAGGAGGCCCAAATGTCTCCTGTTGTGGGTAAATCCCACAGAGAGGAATTCCTGACTTTGTAAGTGATGGGGTTTTTTTTATTTTTGCTCTGGACAGCACGCTACCACACACCTTTCACTAAATGGCTGTTAACATCTGAGGTCCCAGGTTTGGAGAGCAGGGAACACAGGGAACCCATCCCACATAGTATCAAGTTTGATTTAGTGTGTTGCCTGCTCATGTTTTAAGTTTGATTTGGGTGGTTCAGACTACTTGATTTCAATTTCTAGGTTTTTACAAAGTCCTCACGTTCAAAAAGAAAAAAAGAAACCAATATTTAGTATTCATAAAACATTTTCAGTAATTAAAAAGATTGTATAATTCTTTGAATACTACATTTTAAGATGCCTTTTTTGTGGTACCTGAATTTGGGACTGTAGGCCCCTACCTAAAAGGAACTAGAAGAGAGCTGGAGAGGGACTTTCTACAGCTGCCTGTAGTGATAGGACAAGGGGCAATGGCTTTAAACTGACAAGAAATAGGTTTAGATGAGATATTAGGAAGAAATTTTTTTACTTTGATGTTGTTGGGGCACTGGAAAAGGTTGCCCAGAGAAATCATGGATGCCTGATCCCTGGAGGTGTTCAAGGTCTCGCTGGTCCAATGGAAGGTGTCTCCATGCCTGGAGGGTTGGAACCAGATGATTCGTAAGGTCCCTTTCAAGCCAAGCCATTCTGTAATTCTGTGGTCATTTTATATTAACAAAGATGCTAAGTGACTAAAGAATCTTAATTTTAAGTGAAGCCTGTCTTGTTATCTGTAGTGAGGTCTAGAAATTTGGGATGAGGAAGCCCTTTGTTCTGGGTGGGGAGAAAGCCTGTTTGCTTACAAACAGAACAAGTTTTGAAACAATCACTTTGTACTTTAAAAAAACCCCAAAATGCTAAATCCAGTGTTATTTTTCTCCCAGGACAGATACATGGAGAGGTTGAATCAAGCAGCTCTCTATCCTTTGGACTATCAGTAATAATGTTTTTTAGGAGGTGTCTTTGCTGATCTTTGGCAGTCAAACTGTTTACATTTCATTTGGGGACTGAATGCCTGTCCACTTGTGTGCTTCATCATCTGGCCCTATGTGGGTTATTTTGTTCTTTCGTTCAGTATTGAGAAACTAACATATAGAAGATAACTCATTTGTTTCTATTTCGAGGTCGGAAAATTAGGGTTTAACAAGGAAAGAAAATAAAATTTGAGTATCAACTGTTGTGTATTATGGTGATAGTAACAGAAACGTGTAGCATCACTTGTATTATTTTAATAAGCCAGGAATGGTTTAGAAAGAACAAAATCTGGAAGGTTACTTTAAACCAGTTTGGGCTCCACATGTGAGCAAAGGCAGCCAAAGAACAACAGTGTCACCATAATTAATGTCTGTTCAATGTAGGTGTTTCGTGGTAAGCTAATAATGAATTCTTCAGTAGCCCCAATGATACCATTTTTAATAGACCTTTATTTTTGTTGTTCTCTTGCAGGTTACCCTGAAAGCCAAACAGGTGAAGGATTCTGTTACCTATACACCAGGTGTGTGCTTATGAAAATCACTGGGTTTGGGTGATAGCTGTGCCTTTCAGAGTCTGCTCTACACAGAGATTTTTGCAACCTTGACTTATTTTGAAAAAGAGAACTGCTGGGTGTTCTGAGGGAACATTTCCCTTTAGCTACATCTTCCCGGGCTTTCTTATTCCATTTATTGTGGGGTTTGTTCATTTGTTCAGGCTGCTCTCTTTGTTTATATCAGTGTGGGAGTTTAGTAGCATTTCCCATAGATCAGATAAGCTCCTAATTGGCAAAGTTCATCACCGTGAATACCTGGATTTCTCAATTTTTTTTTTTTCTTAAGCTGTCAGTCCAGAAGAGCTTTTTGTCCACTCAGCTGTTCCCAGAACCTTTAATTTGTGGGCAGTTCCCTGCTTGTTTGTGTGGTGTTTTACTTTTTCAGAAATGTAACAGCAGTGCTTCTAACAGGTATCATTAGGCTCTCTGAGCTTAAAACGCTGGCCCACAATTCCAAAAATTTCAAAGTCAACATGAATCTGCCAGATCACTTAATCACCCAGCGAGAAAGGGAGGAGGAAGTGGAGGAGGAGGGGAACTACAATCTTACACCAGAGCAGATGGACGTCCAAACAGATCCAAAGGAGACCAGTGCAAGTGAAACTAGACACCGCAGACGAAAAATTGTCAAAGCACCTGAAGTGGCTCCGCTGGCAACAAAAGAGACACCAGAAGAGAAGGGCAGAGGGAGACGTCAGAAAGATTTTGATAACACTGAGCAAGAGGAAGAGAGTGATGATGGGAGCAGAAGAAAGGAGAAAAGCCGTGCACCAGAAGAACTGTGGACTCAAAATCAACAGAAACTTCTTGAAATGGCCTTGCAGCAGTATCCAAAGGGAACATCGGATCGCTGGGACAAAATAGCAAAATGTGTTCCTGGAAAAAGCAAGGTATGACTTGTTTTGACTGAATTATAGTATAAATTGAGGGGAAACATATTTGCTACCTATTTATGATTACCTTAAGAATGAGGGTCCAGACAGAAAGGTGAGGCCTTTACTTGGCCTCTCAGTCTAGACTCAGGTGACCTAAAGACCATTACTGTCATGTTTGTTTTATTTAAAACATTTTTTCATTCGTTTCAGTTTGTGTGATCTAATACAGAAAATGTTGAAATAACTCCTGTTTCATTTAAAATACCTACCTCTCCTCTGCCTTTCAGATCTTCAATTGCAGGACAAATTAGATTTTAAAACAAATTTTGATTCAAAGTTAGTAACCAAATGTTGGTGAGCTGCTTTGCTTGCACTTTCACAATACCTTTCTCAACCCATCTCAATGAACAAACAAAATAAGTAATCCATCTGCAAGTGTTAAATGCTCAATAATCTATCTAATGTTCTTTTTGTAAGTATAATCTTTTTAAAACAGCATTCATTGTCATTGATATAGATGGTCTGTGCTAGATCTCCTAATAGTTGTGATAGCTTAGTTTGCTTGTTTCGGCCATTGCAGCTGCAGACAAGCCCTGCAGTATTTGTGCCAAGCACAGTGTGAGGGAGCAGGAAGTGCGGTGGGGAAGGATTTGGGAGTTTCTCTGGCTCTGAAGGTGTTCCGCAGTCTCTGGTGTCAGCAGGTGCTGCATCAGTGACCTTGAGGGCCTGGCTTAACCTGCCTGCAGTGGGGCTCACACCAGAGTAACTGTTTTAAACAGATATTGCAATACAGCTGGTCAATAATTGCTCTTGCAGTTGTCACAAAGTACCGGGCAACTGTTTCTTGGGTTTGTGTGCTCTTCAAACAGATAAGTGAGCCACAAAGAAATGTAAATTGCAAGTTCATTTTTCTAATCCCCTCTTCCCTAGATGTAGATTCCCCATCTCAAATTCAGTGCGCAACTTTAAAGCAACAAGAAATCAATCAACCAACCAACCAAGAAAAAACCCAACAATAAAGCACAAACAAAAATCCCAAACAAACAAAAAAATAAAAAAAACACTCAAAAAAAACCCCTACACAAGCCCCAGAACCCAGCTCTTCTTCTAGAATAAGGTAGCATGTATAGAGTTAAAACAATACTAAAATTTCAACCTTTGAATAACACTTTTGTGTTTCCTTTCAGGAGGAGTGTATAGCAAGATACAAGTTGCTTGTTGAACTGGTACAAAAGAAAAAAATGGCTAAAAGCTGAATGTTGTGAGCAAGAAGAGATGTAGCTCACCTTTGTCAAAATGGGGTTTTAAATCTCATATGCAGGAAACTGCATTTTTGTACCTCAGTATTTCTATACGTCATGTGCCTTAGTAAAAGAAAATATTAATAAATCTTATGCCATCTCACCTGGTTCATGTGTTGAAGAATGAAGGTGTGTTTGTATTGAAGAGCTGCTTATGCAGATGTGTGGTAACAATGACTGAAAGTGAGCAGACCTTCAGGAAAACCCGCTCTGATAATCACATACTGAATCTGGTAGGTTTGCAGCCAGTGGATATACAGTGCACAAATAACTTAGATTTGTTTTGAAAGAGAGAATTGACCTGAAATTGTTAAGCAAGAACGAGAGTAATGAAACTCCGCACTCAAAATACATTTTTCTTTCTTGCACCTCTGAATCCAAGACCATATGCTTATAAACACCTTATTCTTATAAATACCTAGTCATATTTTGAAATAAGTAGTATTTGTAGTATTAACTTCCACATATATTTATCTGCAACTGCAATATAATACCTTCTTCTGCCAACCCTGCAGTGATACACAGTGATATTTGATAGCACTGTTAATTCAGAAAAGTTGGAATGGGTGAAAACACTAAAGGCCTTCATTTTTTAATTAGAAATTAAGAGATACAAGGTACTTCAAGGCCACTTTTTAAGTGCAGAATGGCTGACATTCTTGGGCTAAGAGTTCTCATATTTGGGAGGTGGTTGTTCATCCTGGATTCAATTTGAAAAATGGGTAATAAGGGTTATATTATTCCCGGCTTGTAATTTTGTTTTGTATAACTTTTCCAAAATTACGAAAAGCTTAACATGCTGGAATAAAGGGTACTTAATGGACTGTAAATGACAACAATAAATCAGAGCAGTGATCACAGTCTTTTACAAGAAACATTAGGGACTTGCATTTTTTAAAGCATTATTTACTATTCAAATTGTGATTTAATACCAGGATTCTGAAAATTTTTTGAGCTTTAATTCAAAATCAAAATGAAAACTCAGAGGATCATGTATCTGAACTCAAAATTGAAGCTTTTTGGCTGAAAGTCTCTGTTAACTTCCTGCCACTGCTGATTTCCTCAGTAACTACCAATTGTGTTCCTTCTGTCAGGTCAGCATTAACATTTCACCCCATTCCCATAAAACTTTAAAGGCTAAGTTAGGGAATATAACATAGTTTCATATGTGTTCCTTTACCAACTGGAGCTTTGTTGGGGTTTTTTGTCTCATATATAAAAAAAAAATCTTTGTTGGTAGAAATAATGATATGGAAACATAGCCAGATACAAAATAATGCATCTAAATTTTTCTTCACAGAGAACTTCACAGCTTAACTGCATTGGAAATTAAACATGTTTAGAAGCTGTACTGTGATGTGGGTGCTAATCTATGGAACAGGAATTCTGTGCTACTATGAAGGAAGAATCTTAGTGAGATCAAGTGAGGTATTTTCAAGAGATATCAGGAAATCTTGACTTTCAAAAGCTTTTAGTCATCCAGAACACTCAATGAGAGATGACTAGCTGTAAAGCAAGGTAATTGAAATGGCTGCAAAGAAAAGCTGCTAAAATGGTGAAGGGAATTGGTGAAAATTAATGGGGGGAGCTGGGGTAGAAGAACATGAGCAAATGGAGATGCACTGTTCATGAAAAAAATAGACTGGTAATGGGAATATTTCTGCAGTTTCAAAAAAAGGAAGCAAGTAATGGGAGAGTTTAGCCTGTGAGGAGAAGTGAGCCATCTTACCTTTCCAGTCTGGATTTACAAGACTTTACCTGGGATGGTGTGCCTGGTTCAGTGTATCACAGTCTGAGATGTAGAGCATCCAGAAGAGAGCAGAGAGAATGATGCAGTGTTTGCAATGCCTTATTTGCTAGGAAGGAATTGTTGGTATTTGCTCTAGACTAGAGAAAAATTTTCCAGGTATGTGAAAGGGAGCTTTGCAGTTGCATGATCTCTGTTTTCGTGATGGAACAGTTCCCATATGGAACTGTTACAAATCTGCTGTGGCTGTGAAGAATAACAATGGGCTCAGTTTGGAGTGAGAAATAGCTTAGTTAGGTGTCATGGCAAAAAAATCCAGTGGCAAATGTAATGAGGACTTGGGAGGATTCCTGACAACTTTATTGCTGGGGGTCTAAACTTTACATGAGCACCTGCTCAAGACTGCCCATGTCCCCACCAGGTGTGTGGCAATCAACAGTCACACACTGCCTCCCAACACCTTCCACTCCCCTCCACCACAGCCCTTCTGGATGGGGGTCAAAGGAAGAAGGACAAGCACCGCTGACTGGTAAGAATTTTTGTTCGTTTGTTTGTTTGTAAGACCATTCACACTGAGAAACTTGAAACAATGCTCCTGAAAAATCCAGTTTACCTGAAGGAAGATGTTAAAGGATGGGCAAAGGTTGTACGTGCCATTCTGTCACACTTGTCGGGTTGAACACCTGAAGTGCTGGATGTGCTGCTTATGCCTGGATGGAAGGGAGTTGATGGACTGCATCCTTACTGCTTTAAGACTGAATGTTCCTGAAAGCAGAGGCAAGCTGGCTGTGTAAGAGAAGTGCATTGGCCTTTTGCACTGCACCAGGAATTGGTGACAGGCCCAACTGTCTCAGCATCAAGAACTGGAAAGGTTTTGCATAGCACTGGTGGGTCATTTGGAACTGAAGGTCTTGGACAGGGAATGTGAGTCAGTACCCTGCACCAGTGGATCTTATCCCAGATCCCCATCTGGGAGCCATCCCTCACGGAGCGAGGCAATGAGGGCCTCTCAGGGTCCTCTCCTGGGGTTGCCAGGTGTGTTGTGGATGATGACACAGCCCTATTAGCAGTGCCTTTAGTCTGTGGTGACAGGTCAGACATGATGCTCACTGGAGAAGTGGAAGAGTGTAGCCAGGTTTTGTTTTCTCATGGGTCTGTTATCCAACACCACAGCTTGTTTTTCTAAAACTTTCTGTCCATGAAAACCAAGGTCACGCAAGGCTTGGGATTTAAGCATCTTCTTCCAGCTTTTGTTGTAGCACGGAATGCACATTTCCTTTAAGTAATGTTAATAATTTGCCTGTTAGCAAAATGTGTTTTCTTTCCTGGGAAGTTTTGAACTGTAGCTCAGTAGTGCTTTGGCATTGTAACTTTGTGTTAGTCCTAGAGGGTCTGTGCTGTAGGTTCTGTACTGTGACTTGCACCTAAATGTGTCAGATCTGAGCCTACTTTGAGGGTCTTTGCTCGTCTCTGCTGATGGGATGGGCGGAAAGGAAGGTTTGGGGCAGAGGAGACAGGGAGGGCAGTATTCCCTTAACCATGCTGAGGATACAGCCCAGTGCCAAGCTGAAGGATCCTGACAAGCATACACAAGTGAGTAAGTAGAATATGAGATGCCGTGAAGGTTAATAGTGCTCTCATTTAGGCTGTTTAGTTCTAGAGGAAAGACCAGCAGATGCTGTTCTGCAGTGTCCTTTTGTAAATGCAGATATTTAGACTGTATTGCTCTCACCTTTATAGTTCTCAGTGTTTGAACTAATTAAGAAAAAAGATGAAAGATGTTTCAGGAAAAATTTTGCAGTGTGACCTCTTTGTGAGATGATGGGGCCTGAAAACAACGGGAACACTAAAGAGTTCTCCTTTAGGCAGACCCAACAGTAAGGTTTTAGTGCAGCTTATGAAAAACACGCATCAGAAAACTGGTCAGTTAAATGTCACACAGTGCTACTGCTGAAAGCTGCTCCTGCTAACACAGCTCGAACGGATAAAGTTGATATAAGGAGGATTTCAGATGTTGTAGGCTGACCAGAATTAGTTAGCTTCTGTAAGCTGTAAGGTTTGTTGTCACTGTTGTCAGTAAAGTGGGGTTTTGGTGAAAAATCTGAATGCAGCACCTTTAATCTGTGCTGCTTTGGTGACACTGAGCCCAGAGCAGTTCCCAGCACACAAGGAGAGCTCAGCAGCTTGGCTGCCAGGGGCCTTGTGGAGGGGCTTGGGCTGCTTTGGCATTCAAGGCATTCCACAGGACAGCACTGTGGGCTTTACTGGACTGGTGCCAAATCAGCCACAGACCATCATCTTCGATGTCAGGACCTGCAAAGTCATTGAAACAAGGTTGGTTTTGACTGCATCTGGCCCTCATGTGAACTTGGCTTTGATGTGGTCTTTTTCTTTAAAGGGGTGGTGAATTGAATTTTTGCTTGGATGTCAGAATTGTCCTTTTCATTATTTCCTTGCTGCTTCTTGTTGGTCCACACCAGGACTGTGGTACTGTAAACCACCCCTTCCTGTCTTGGGCTTCTAGCACCAATCTCTTAACAATTTCAAATATTTCTAACTTTGTCCCTTTCACACTTCTCTTAGCAGGAGACAGGTACCAGAGTTTAGGCAGTCCCTTTCCAATAAAAGGAATACGCAAGGAAGGCAGGACTTGGCACCTTCACTGATTCCTATGGTATTGCTCCAGTTGGAGCGAGGTGACTTACATTGCCTGTTTCTGGTTTTGGCTTAGGTCCATGAATAAAGCAGCAGTCCATGGCTCCAGGAGAAGTGGCACTCAGGATTCCCTGGAGGCCTTGTGCCAGGGGCAGGGGTAGATTGGGCTCTTCTTCCCCCTCCTCTCCAGCTCTGGCAGTACCATGTGTAACTTCAGGGCCCGGCCTTGCATCCTCTGTAGCCTCCCTTCTCAGCACTGACCAACACCAGTGCTCAACAGGGCCAGAACCCTGACAGCGCCCAAGCTCTGCACCTTGTACGGGTTAAATCAGGAGAGATGCTGAAGTCTCCTGAACCTCTTCACCTCAAAGCATAAAACAGTCATCAACTACCCCCAAAATGTCAGGAGGTTTTTCTAGTCCTGGGGAGGGTGGGAGCAACTGCTGCCCCTTTGATGTGCCCGGGGATGTTTTACATTTCCCTATTGTTAGTTCTGAGCTTGTTCATTTACCAGTCTTCTTTCAGGATTCCAGTTTTCCCCAGTGGAAAATAAAACAAAAACATTCAGTACTTGGGCCTTCAGCAGATGGAACAACATTTAAATGGCACAGCCCACAGCAACACCATCTTCCTGCTGCTTGTCCCAGAAGCTGCTCTGAGCCTCAGGCTGCCCCTGACTAGCAAGGGGCTAAAAATTGTGAGGAAGCCGTAATGCGTCTCGTCTGCCAACCCCTGACTAGCACAGGCCTCACATTTTATCTTCAAATGACTGTACAGGAAGGGTCAAGTTCTCTTGGCTTCCTGGGAAATAAAGAACCAGTACATAATTTTTTTATTTATCAACCTTCCCATGGACAATAAGCAAAAGCCATGGAAAAAACCTCCGTGCTGGTCTTACAGCAAGTACAGTGCAAAGGTTCCAGCAACAACCTCGCTCCCCTCACCCAGGCAGGGGCAGATGAGGAACCGGCCCCTCCCCACCCTCTCCCACCAAGTTACATCAGAACGAACTGGAGCTGTTGAACAACAGCCACTGCTCCTGCGATTCCAGTCATTCCTCTCTGAAGGGTGAAAGCAAAAAACTGGCATCAGACCCAGGGCTGCACCGAGCATTTCTGTCCAATAAGCAGAAATATCCCTGGACAGTTTTTCAGCTACATCAGTGTCTCTTGAAAGCAAAAATTTACATGAAAAATATTGTTTGGAACTTCTTGTAATCGAATTTAGTAGCCGTGAGCAAATGAAATCCTTCCTCTCCTGTGATGTTAACAGAAATACACCCTTCTTCTACAAGACTCACATTCACACAAGTCATATACAATGATAAACATTATTAAAGTTTATTAACAAAAGCTTTGTACATATCTTTTCATACACTTGGAATTTTACATCTAGTCAAAATAACAGCACATTTCCATCTTACCTTTTGTACAAATTGTTACAGAATATCCACCAGTGGGGCGAGTAAGTAAAATAAACCACTGGTTTACTTTTGTAAAGTATCTACAAAAGTGATTTGTGACATTTTTAAAAAATTCCCCAGAACATATAAAAATAAATTATTTTTACTTTTTCAATTAAATCTACTAATTAGAAATATTACAAATCAAAATATCAATGTTTTCTTATGAATTCTTCACAATACAAAACAGATTCACAAAACTTTATTTACAGAAATGAGGTAAGAACTGTGCAATGTTTAACTAAGAAACATATTGCAGAATTAACATGTTCTTCCAAATCAGTACACAGTGGAGGTCTAATTACAGCTGGGTCTTTTCCGCTAATAATTCCCACCTCACTCTTGATTAGTGGTCATTACCCCCATTTACACTGTCCTTCACCACCCTGCATAGACTCGCCGCGAGATCAGCAACTGCCGGAAGTGTTGTAACACAAGTTCACCCGTTTCAACCACTGGGAAATTTTAGTGGGAAATGGTAACTCATTGTTAGTTACCAGTTACAAAAGTTAGTTACCAACTAACTTTTTTGGTAATTTATTAGTGAAAAGTGACCCAGGTAACACTCTGCCTGAGCTCTCTACAGTGGTATAAACACCTCAAGGAAAGGCAGAACAAGGCTGCTGGTGCAAGACAGAATATTCCCGCTGCTAACAAGGACACGTCTAGTGCATGATCAGCTGTTTGCAGCCATTTCAACAAATGGAGGTAGCAACAGGCACTTGGTTTAGGCCAAACACTACACAAACTTCTTCCAGTGTGGCCTTCTCATCTGGTAAGAAAACTTTGTCAGTGGAACCAAACTGGTTCCTTTAAAAACGTCAGAACTCTAAAACCTACACCAAAATTAATAAACTTTGGATTCCATACCATAATTCTTACTCAAGAAAAACTCCAACTATACAACATTAGGAATTTAAAGGAATAAAAAGTTCAGAAGTCAATTCCCTTATGAGTCAGGTTTCAAAACCGGTGTGTAAAAAAAGAAAGGATGAACAGCAAGTCCCAGCTGCCATTAGAAGCTCAGTCTAAAAGGATCTATTAAAACTGCAGCAGCAGATCAGATAGGCTGGGGTTGGGCTGGTAAAACTACTGCTCTGAAACCAAAGCAACGCTTCACTGCAGACAGTTTATAGCCTTTATATGTGTGAGATTAGGACTGAAGAGTCAAGTGTATGTTCTTCCGTGGTTGAATTTGTACTTAGTACCATCATATTGACAAAATAATTATGATTGGCAGAGTTTTACCTACTTCAGTCTGAGACATTAAAAAGTACATCCATTTTAGTGCAACAAGAAAGCAAATGAAAGCCTACCAAAAATATCCTTATGAAAATTATTAACCTCTTGCTGTGCAGTAAGAGTTCCTTGTTGCTCTTTTTCAATCTGCAGAAAGGGAACCCACGGTTTGCAGCCACATGAAGTGCTATAACAGCAGGACGTGCAGGGCTCAAGTGTCATTCAAACGTCAACTCTTCTCTGACGCAACTGGTCCAGTTTTATCATTGAGCCTCTGTGTAAGAGAAAATACTTCTAAAAATCAGATTATAACATACAGAGCTAAGTAAAATTCAGTTCATAAATATGACAAAGCAGTTGAGGTACATTCACTAGAGCCATATAAATAGTAACTTCTGCACTGTAAAAAATAACCATGTAGTGGCAGAATAAAAGGTGGAAAAGGAAAGAATAAATAAAGGAGTAGTCCTGTATTGAAGCAACTAATGCTAAGGTCATGATAGCCAGCATTAGAAAACACCAACTCTGCTTCTACTTTTGTTCCAACAAAAGTGGCTGTTCCTGGCCGTGGGTCTCTCTAGAACTGGAAGACAGTCAAGAGAAACACCAGGTGACCTCTGCTACATTTGCCCACTGGAGAGGGCTGATATCTACAGTTCCCCATCAGAACAAATACAATTTCCAACTTGCCCCATCACTATTCTTTCTTTCATATATTGCTACAAAGACGTTTCCTGCAAGTATTGAAAAGGACTGTGCAAAAATCTCATCTCATTCAGTAAGCATTCAGAAATGCCTGAAAACCTGTTTCAGCTGCAAATGAGATTAAAACAGTTGAACTCTGGCAAAGAGAGAATCTGTTAAAAGCAGTTCAACAATCTAAGCAACCTGTCTCAATTCTAGTCTTAAAAAAAATCAATTTCAAAAGAAATTTTTGTAAGGGTTTTGTTCGAAAGGTGTTCTTTCTTGGAATTATTTACAGCTGTTAACATAAACCGTAATGGCGTATCTGTAAAAATACACTGCACTGTGCTGACCTAGTACTGGCCATTAAAAAAAAATCAAAATAAGCTCACATAGAATATTTTGCTTGGATGTACACCAAAACAGGGTCTCAATTCCATTCAGTACTGATTTTTGGAAAATATGGGGAGATGAGTTTTAAACATATGAGAACAAACTGTGAACATTTCTGAATGAAGGCAAGGCCTGGAGCCAAGCCCTGTGCCAGCACATTTGCTGTGACAGTGACCCAGAGAACGGGGCCCGACTGCAGCGACCGTTCGCAGCTGCGACGTCACAACTGCCCAAACCCCAAAGTGACAGTGACCCTGCACAAAGACGGTGAAAAGTAAGTGCTCACAATTTTGAATGGAAGGGAGCTGTTTCCAGGAAAAATTGTCTTGAAAATTCATCATTTATGTGGTTTGTGTCTCACCTACTTCCTGAAGTACCACAGAAGCCCAGCCCGAGTCCTCCACCACACTGCTCCTCAAGTAGCATGAGGATATGGGAGTGGGGAGCAGAGAGTGGACTCGTATTTATCCCAAACTCTCCCCACCTGCTCTTGCAGACAAGCTTCCCTTTCTTCTCTACCACCACCACTTGCTGTCTTCTCCAAGGAATGCCGAAACTTTATGTCTTTCTGCTCTATTCATCCTTTGTTTTTCCAAGTTTCATATGCTCCCTTCCTTTATCCTCTCATCTTAATTGTATGACCCTTAGAGAATGAAGCCTATTCTTTGACTTCTTGAAGAAAGAATTCCTGTCTTGGGGATGGAGATTATGGGCAAATACTAAAGATAATGAAACGTCTTTGCCAGAAAAATGTGTCTTGTTTCTTTGTCTGTCCAGAGAAAGTTTTATTACTCTGTGAAGCAGAGGAGGTGCTCAGCCTCCCAATGTACAGCCTCATTTTCCCAGGCCAAAGCCAAGAGGCAGAAAGCCCATTCTCCTAACACAGGCTGCACCTTCCCAGCAAGGGGCTCCTCACCTCTCAAGTCATCAACTAAGCACCACAGGGCCTGAGGCCTGCCCAAGGCAAACTCACCAGTAAGGTGGTAAAAGGAACGACCCACAAAATGGTGGACACAAAGCTGGGGAAGAAGCAGGGTGAGGAAGATTAGGGCTGCAGTTGTAATTACAAGAGGAAGGCAAGGGTCACTGGATTGGTGTCCTGATCCAGGGAAGCAAGTGTGCAGCAGACATTTTGGTGTGACTACCTGTTTGCAGAGTTCTGAGCCTCATTTAAGTGCAGCCCAAGGCTCAGGAAAAGTAAATGAAAGACAGACAAAAAATCCACCATCTTTGATTTGTGAATACAGTTATATAACCTGCTTCTTATCTTTTAGTTACCTCCTGGAGGTACTGCATTGAAAGTGAGGTGAGAAGTATACTTACTGTCACCTTCTGAGCTGCATTATCTCCATGAATTGTAAGGAATGGGTTGGTAGCAGCTGCATTAAGTGGTGAAGCCTGTGTGCCTGAAAGTAAGTTGTTTATGGGTATCTGTGCTCCTCCAGTAATCTGCAATTGCTGTACTTCAGACTGATGGTGTTGGTGATGGTGATGTTGTTGCTGTACTAATTGATACAAAAGGGCCTGATGTTGTTCCTTGAGTAATATGAGGAGAGGGAGGAGGAAGAAAAAGAAGATAAATAATTAGTTGCTGAAAAATAGCTCCTCCCTGGATTCCTGCTTATCCAGCTCTTCAGTCAGTGCAACCCTTACACTAATCCCAGCTAATTCAGGTTACACTAATGAAATTCCATGAGACTGTGGGAAAGGAAAGAAAGTTCCTGTCAGTCTTCCTGAAATCAGTAGCTCAGCAGAAGTTCAGCTAAGCCTGCTGGCTTCATCAGGCCTCAGAACAAACATACCTGAGAAGAACATGTACTAAAACTACACATTAACAATACAAATAGTTAAACCAGTTACCTAATGGCCTATATGAATACTGCAATCAGAGCAAAGACAGCTCACGAGATGATATGCAAAAATCTTTTGCTAGTGTTCTAGTGGAAGCAGAGATAGCTCAGAGTATTGTTAGAATCCACACATGGTCCCAAACGCTGCTGCCCACAGCTGAGGCTGAAAGACAAGCCTCCATGTCCACACAGGACAAAATGGAACTGAAGGCACTAGGGAATGATTCTTTTAGCCATACACACAGCCCAGAAATGTCCTATCATTTTACATGTCTATCATCCAAAAAAGGCTGAAGCAACCGAAAGACTAAAATATTATCAAAGCCTTTAATATCAAGTTAAATGCATTTCTGTTATTTATATTAAGCTGAGGAGTTTATCCATGCCTTAGAATACAACAGAGGAATAAATCGTAATTAACAGAAAAACTTACTGATGTGAGTTGCTGGGTACTTAGTAATTGCTGAAATTGCTGGTGCTGTTGATGGAGTAATAGTTGTCTCTGTTGGTCAGAAAGCAATCCTAGTCCCGAGGCACTGTAGGGTTTGACAGGGTAATACTGTGGTTTATATGGAAGTACGGGAACTTTTTACTTCAGCTTTCCATTAAAGAAAAGATGTACACAAACAGACAGACCCTATTTAGCATTTGATTTCATACTGCAAATTCTGACTGTGCAGTGGCAATTCCTGACACCACCCCAAGTCTCATTTATGCTGAGCAACAGCAACATCTTGCCTGTGACATGTCCACTCCCTGCATGTTATTTGAAACTCAGATAATAATTACCCATTATAAAGCATTTTTCAAATATTTTATACAGAAAAGCCAGATTTTATATTCCAAGACAGCTCTTGCCAACCTTTAACACTTAGTTACCAAGCATTTACTTTGCCTTGGTTTCCTTCTAATTCCCATCTTTTATGTCATTCAAACCACTCAATATTGCCCACACCTTGTCTGTAATTTCGCAAACACCTTCAGCCTTCCAGGGAGCCAAGGAATGCTGCCACGGAATGAAGCTGCCTCTGCTTTTGCCAACTACTTCGCTCCCTATCCCTATTTTCATGCCTACAGAAAATTGTCTGCAAATACTTAGGAAATTGGGCAGGGAGTAGATCCAGCTGACACCTAGGCTGTAAATAAAGGGTTTCTTCAGCTATACCAGTTTACTGCAAGACCAACAGCATAAACAAGGGTGTGCTGGGAATAGAAGGAAGACAGCTGGATTTACTCCTTCAGTACAGTGTTAGCTTTTACTAGTTTAAAACAGCCATTAAAATATTAAGGTGTAGTCCCGTGATAGGTTTATCCTGCTGTTGAAAAATGGAAATATTTCCCTTTCAGCTGTACACTTCTGTCCCCTCCCCTCATACTGGGTCTTGCACAATGGGCTGCAACCTGTGGGAACTGAGCTGAAACTTAAACCAATACAAAACACACTGACAGATTCTCTATTAATGTAGATGAGGTCACGGTGTGATGCAGAAGTTCTGGTAAGAAGGTGTGCATAGGATGACAGGATTGCTTGTTGGGATGGGTAGTAAGGAATTATTCACTTAAATCAGTCACAAATCCACACCATTAGGCTACAATCAGGTAGCTCCTTAGGGCATAATACTTATCTTGCATTTTTACAGCAGCCAGCAAACTGTAGCCCAACTCTGCTGTAATTTGACTTTTTATTAGCCAGCCAATATGAAAATACCCAAAGCCTCACCATTCCCTCCTACTGGGACAGGGCAAGCCACGAATAAACTCTGTGTCATACTTCATTGCATGGTCTCAGCACTATGGGACACACCTGGTGGGCTGCACTTAAAATTTCCTAAGGGGAAAGGGAAGCCTGTGTCAATGGGAAGTTTATGGGGCTGGACGGAATCCACCCAAGGCTACTGAGGGAGCTGATGGAAATGCTCACAGAGACACTTTCTACCATTTTCCAGCAGCCCTGGCTGACTGGGATCTCAAGATTCCAGCTGACGACAAGATAGCAAATGTGATGCCTGTCTAGAAGAAAGGCTGGAAGGAGGATCTGGGCACGAGGCTTTGTCAGTCTGACGTCGGTGCCAGGGAAGGTCACGGAACAGATCCTCTTGAGTGCCATGACATGGCATGTGCAGGACAACCAGGGGATGAGGACCAGTCAGCCGGGTTTGTGAAAGGCAGGTCATGCTTGACTGACCTCATCTTCTGAGACAGGGTGACCTGTTTGGTGGGTGAGGGAAAGGCTGAGAATGCATCTACCTGGTCTTAGGTAAAGCCTTTCGCACTATTTCCTGCAGTATTCTGACTAATATTACCATTATTTCCTTCTTCTCTTTTTACCTCACTTATTTTGAATTCTTCTATACTGGAATGAATCTTCTCCGCTGTTTTTGCTGGGGTTTTTTTTCATTCTTTCTTTTTTCCCAGATCATGTTTTACCTTTGCACTTCTTTTTTCTGCTGTTGTTCCCCCTTCTCTTTAATCGCTCTGCCTGTCTCTCTTGCTCTGCATTGGCACTTGAAAGAAAATACCCTCAGTCAGCAGCTGAGATCTCAGTGTCTAGAAACAAAACTGAACTGCAGAGGACAAAATGCTGCAGCTCCCAAGCTTCCCAGAAGAGACAGTTCACTGGATTTCACCACAGAGCTTTCTCTAAACCAGATCAGCTTGGAATGTAAATTTAATCCTTTTTAGCTTCTCATTAAAAGGTACATGATCAGTCTGAAATTCTCCATCCTACAGTCTTCTCTGGTTGCAAGAATGTAAAGAAACAATCCTATCTCTTTCCTCAAATCACTTCATCTCCCAGTTGCTGGCAATCTGTACTAAGCCATCTTTTTTCCCAGAAAAGGATCGAGTATTTTACTCTGCTGAATGAATGTGGGTTCTTTTAAGTACAACTTGAAACTCTCTCCAACAACAGTGTGCAAATCAGTGTTTTCTCACCTCCCTGTGTCCCACAGTTAAAGAGTTCATATGAATAAGGACAATATGCATAAAGAAGTCTTCATGTATTGGTGAACACTGCCTATTTTTCATATTAACCTGTTGAAACAGATTCTGAAGCTTGGGAAGTTACTGTAACAAGCAAATTACAGGAACATCTGGCAAGTCTTTTAAAATTATGGAACAATACCCTGAAGTTAGAAAGCAGGGCTGAGTTCTCACGTGGCTTTCCAACATGTTGCCAAGACTGATTTAAACCACCTCCAAACTTGACCCCCACCACAAAAATCTAACCAGGGTCAGAGAGCTCACATCACCACAGCACCAAACCTTCAGGCCTGCCTGTGCTTGGTACCATTCAACCTTCCCACCAGGGCAGTTCAAAGAGCAGGGACACCCTGGGAAATTTAAAATTAAAGAAACAGTCAACTACTTGCCACTGAAGCAGCACCGAGCTCAAGCCTGGCAGGTGTCCCAGAGAGTTCCAGAACCAATAATTTCAACCAGTGGAAAGTATTTTTTGTCTATTTTTTTCCTTCTTTTAAAATCATCCACAGTTTCTTTGCAACTTAGTTCCCATAACAAAACTTTTTTTCGTATTTTTCACTACAGCATTTGTAATGAGACTAACAGGAATGAGGAATGCACATGTCATTACCAGAATCATATTAGCACTAACTAACATTACTGAACTTTTCCCTTCTAAACATACAAACAGAAATACTGAACACTCAGAGAAAATGAGGGTAATTGTGAAACACCTCAAAAGGAAGAGGGCCTGGGAAATAATGTGGATGAGCTCAAATAAAGCAGAGAACTGTGTGAAAAGTGCACTTTTAAAATTAGTATTACTGAGGGAGCAGTGCAGAAAGAGATCATGCCATAATAGAAACAGAGAAGTGGAAGTGCTGACAGACTTGTACAGCATAAGCTTGTTGTAGCAGAAAACAGGGAGTCACTGGGAGTATTCCAGACTCTACGAAAGGTTAGAATGAGAGCTTAGGAACAGGATACTAGCTGCAGTATTTTGCATGAAGTGGAGCATTCTACTACTAGGCAACACAATAAAGAGTTACAGCAGTTAAGATGGATATTAAAAAAGAAACAAAAGAACTTCTGCAATACAAAGAGTCAGAAGCAAATCATCTGTGTATAAACAAAATCATTTAAGAAAACAGTGGCATGACAGGTATTTAGCATAACTGATACAGTCTGGCAGTACCTGAAAGTGGAAAGCATTGTGCAACTGGTTAGTATGATTGATCTTGTCTAGTATTTCTCACTCTCTCTCACACTTTTGGGGAGAGTAATGCAAAATTTTTGTGTTTTTCACAAACCACTGATACTCAAGAAAGAAGAAAACTTCTCATTAACAGAATGTCTTTTGTTTAACCTATGACCTCATGTTCACATATGATATAAACTATGAACAACACAGGCTCCTCAGCAAAAACATAATGACGTATGCAAACAACATGATACACTTGAAAGTATCGGATTTTATGAGCCTACTGAAGCAATACCACACCATGATACAGTACACGAATATTCAGGAGCTGCCAAACCAACAGCAAGCAAAGAAACTGGAAAAGGAAGCCAGGAAACTAGGGATCCCTTGCATCATTCCAATCACGTATGTCTTTTTTTGATGGATAATCCACCATAATCTCCAAAAATAAACTCTACTTACAGACAAGTAATCCACTCCCAATTTACAGGCATTTCTTTCTGCAGAGAACTGTAGCTCTCCTTCCTAAGTGAAGGACAGAACAAGGGGTGCAGGGATGGGGAGCGGCAAGAAAGAGCTGGCCCAGGCTCTGCTCTATCTCAAAATACTTCCAGACCAAGAAGTCCATTCCTCCTCCTGGAAAGCAGCTGTCTCCTTTTGTTACCCATTTGCCTTGCAGCTCAAGCAGCAGCAGTTAGTGCTGCTGAGGGTACCTGGCTTTGGTGAAGGGCTGTTAGGAATACTCACAAATGAATCTTTTTATATATTTAGAAATCCTTAGGAACCCTACAAAAACTAATTTTGTTGGGTTTGGAGTCAGTGCAGGCAACTGAAAACACCATGCAACTGTATTACAACTCTGGTTAGTTATGCCTGTTACATCTTGAATTACAGGACCATATACCCTTCTCCTCCTTCTCCCCCTCCCCCCTTCTTACTGCAACAAATGGTAGCTTTTCCAGCACTCCTTTAATCCTGGAAGAACAATTGGCAGGACAAAGAATATTGTTTTCTGAACTAAAAAAAGGAGCTGAAGCACATTTACATAATTACATTTGTTTGGGAGTGTGACTTCAGTAAAAAACAGGAATCCACTAGGATTCCCAAAAGCTCTAGAGAAAACATCTTTTTAACTTGACTATCTGTGCTTCCATTAAATGCCTCCTCACTTTCATTCACAGATCAGAAGCCGAACTTACTTTGACAATTATAAGCTAAGGAAGAAACAGTATATTTCGAGTAAGACAAAAAAACCCAGCTAACCTGAAGAACAGCAAGCACTACGAGGAAAAACATAAAACCAGCAAATTCTTACCTGTTATTTAGCGTGGTTGGCAGAGGATGCGTTGCATTGGGCGGCACGGTTGCGTGAGTCAGAGAGGGGTTCTGTGATATTGTTGCTGGGGTCTGAATTACCCCATTTAAAGCCCCTACAATTCCATTGATTGCCAGCTGGCTGGCTGGCAGCGCTCCAATTATTCCACCCACACCCGGCACTGCAGGAATGGTGGAGGTTACAGTCTGCATACCACTAGCCAGTGCCCCCACTGTCACACCATTGACCTGCTGAACTCCGGGGACTCCCGAGCCTTGCTGGGCCGGACTCTGCCCAGCAGGTGGTGGAGTGGAAAGCGCTGATGAACTGCTGGTGCTTTGTCCGCTGGAGGTTATCTCCTGGTGTCAAAACAAACAACAAAGCCCCCTCAGCTGCATAAAATTTCACCTAACACCACAATGTAAGGACTGGGATGAGTTAACTTGTAACAAGTTTGGGTTTAGAAGAAAGAAATAAAAATTACCTGATTTAATACAGGAAGAGAATTGTCCGGTAAAAAACTGTTTCCCAGATGAGGGCTTTTACTGCTGTTCAAGGAATCAGTGCTAGGTGCTAAAGTAATTATTTCAAAAAACACATAGTGGTTAAATGTCTGTAACATGCAAAGAGATTCAGAATAATTATTTCAAAATTATGACAAAGCTAAACACAGAAAATGTAAAGTCAACTTTAAAATCACTGCTGAATAGTAAAATATTAACTAAGTAATTGGTGAACCAATAGATTCAAACAGATGTGCTCCAAACTGAAGTAAAAGAGAAACTGCACTGAAAAAAGTAGTAATGGTTCAGAAAAATAAACCAATTGATGTTTAAGCATTTAACACATTGGCAAATACTTGGTCGGTATTCACCCTACATTTATATTCATCTCCCATCAATGGCATGTGTGGATGAAATAGATATTTCATATAAATACACGTTCAAATTACTTTGACACTTTAATAATCCCCTCTACTTACGTGCTTGTACTGGAAAGGCATGTACTTGATGAGAAGGGCTGGGATTTGAAGTTATTGTTGGGAAGGGCACCGAAAGCTGTGCATTGAGAAGCTGAAGTCTCTCCTTCTTTGCGGTCAGATTCTTTATCTGTTCTTCCAACCGCCTATTTTCAACTTGAAGTTGGTGTAATGATTTAAGCATTCCTAAAACTAAGACAAAAATGCACATGTTACATTCCACAGCCACATTCAATGAACGAATAACACCTTCACTCAGTTTTAACTTCTGCATTACAATAAGACTAGCATATATGTGAAAATATAAAATTATTACAGATGTCTGAATTTTAGTGGAAAGATTTAAGATCAATTTCGTGTAATTTAAAGCACAGAAAAAAGTTTACACTGTATTGTGACAGTAATTTTGGAATACCTCTACACCTGGGATTAAATATTGATGAAGTAGCATCGTTAGGGCAGGCACACATTTTAAGCAAACAGCAGTACATGATAACTTAGCCCTAAATCAGAATATAAAAGTAATAGGATTTTAGTAGCATAACATAGCTACTGTAAACCATAGTTCAGCTGCAGTATTAGGAACTGTAAACTTTATAAAACAGAGAAGTTTGACAAGAATATGCTGAACTAACAGCACAAGCAACCAACAACATTTATATAAAAACAACCAAGTTTATGAAAAGGGAGGTTTTCTGATTTAATTACTTCTACAGTGAATCATAAACCTACAGAAACAATAAAAAAAAAAAGAAGTCCTCCACGGTGAAGTTGTCCCAGCACACCTTGGCGGGAGCTGCGAGCAGCGATCTCGGAATCCCCCAGCAGGGAGCACTCTGTGAGCACCGCACTTACCCCCCGCGTTTTGCGTAACGAGGGCATCACCTTCTCTACTGACCTGATTTTTACCAAGCACAGTTTTCTCAAACTCCCATTTGGTTTCAGAACTTGGATTTCCCAACCAGTGTTAGAGTGTGACTGTAGAACCACAGGGATAGCCTCCCTTTTTTTCTTGCCCTTTTTTTTTTTTTT
>VZRQ01009616.1:172041-205816 GCA_013397975.1 Machaerirhynchus nigripectus
AATCAATTCCAGTGAGCTCAGATTCTCAGATATTAGTTATTACTGTAAGCAATTGGTGCCATCATGGGATCACAGCCGTACTGTTCCACCCATAATGCAGACTTACCAACAAGACCACCACAGTCCCAGTACAGGACAACATAGAGAGCTCAGGAAATCAGCGTGTTAATTATGATTACCATAATAAGCAGTGGTCACAGCACATTAGCTACCTAATGACTGTCGAGCATTTTGTAGGCACCAGAGCAAAGCGATTTTTACGAGAAAAGGTTTTAAGTAGGTGACTTAAGAGCTCTGTTAAGTATTTATAAATAGCTCCTTTTTTGCATACAGGAAGAAAGGAGAGCAGTTGTTAAAACAAAAAGCCCTGATGAATGGGTAACCACAGTAGTGTTTTTTGACAAGAGATGACAACTCAACAGCATGTAACAGTTCAGCACAGAGACAGCAAAAGCAGTCTTAAAATGGACTGTTTACACAATGTGCTGAAGCAGTAAGAAGGAAAGTTTATGCAGAAACATTCTACACAGAGGTACTATGCTTACACTTCACACAAACAACCCACTTCAAAAACAAAACAAAACCAGAAAACAAATACATAAAACCACTGAATAACTCCCCCAGAAACTTCTGTCTGCATGTTCCTGAGTGGCACATAACGCTACTTTAACAGATTGTGCCATTTGACTTAAAAATCACCAACAAAATTCTTGTTGGGCTTTGGACTGCTTCCTATCAATTTTGAAAAGGTAGAAACAATGCAGTACATGATGGTACAACCTCTGCAATCCTTCACTGGAAGCCTGTTACAAGAGACGGATAAAAAAAAAAAATCTAGATTTCTGTGTATTGCAACATTACTCAATCTCTCCTCTACCAACTGAACCCCTAGCTCATCGTTTAGACAGGATATGGTTCCTGCATGCTAGGGCTGAATCCTTATTCCAAATAGTATTTGATCAGAGTTCCCAACAGGATTATAGATGTGCCGTCTGCACTGGTCCAATCCTGCCACGGAGAAGGGAATCCTGTTTCACACCTTGCCCACTTACACAATTGTTTTTTGTTTAAGTTTGGGGTACAGTTACTCATACTATAGAGCATTAATTAGAAGCAATACTGCATTTAGATATAAGCATACATACAGATTTCACTGCAGGTATTACGTAACACATTTTTAAATCTAAGGTTAAGTATGGGGTAAAAAAAGTTTAAGTGCTACCTTGGGAAAAGCAGCGATTCCTTTGCAAAATGGAAACAGCTCACATATACCAGGTATATTTATATTTCTCATATATATATTAAAAGTTAAAATACGACAGCCTAAACATCAAACACTGTGGTTATATTGGGGTACAAAGATATAACAATATGAATTGGAAATGACCATACAAGCTCATGAGTCACATATGTCTTCTCCGAAGAGCTGCAATCAGCTGCGTCACCAACAGCAAACAAATGTTCTGCAAGTGTTTTTATTTTAAGCAACTCAGTGAAAATCACATGGTTCTTACGGAGAACTGTGTTATTTATGTATCTCATAAGCTTCAAAGGGAACAGAGTAAGAACTTGCAGCTAAATAATTTTAATAGATAAAGCAGGTAACATTTGGAGTTGCAAGGTTTCCAGATAGCAGATTTTTTTAAGTTAGCTTTTTATTCACTATAAACCATATCTAAAGTAACCAGTTACTTATTTATTGAGGTGGGGGAGGTGGGGAGTTACCTACACATTTTAGAAACCTTGACATATGTGTAATCTTTTTTGTCGCACAAACTAGGGCTGAAATTTGCTGACTACTGAACTTAATTGAATGAGTAGGTTTTCTAAATTTTTTCCACGCTAGGTATTTCAGACTAAGTTTTTCCATCTTTCAATTCTGTTACTACAGCAGCAATTTTTCCCCCTTGCTTTCTCTCACACCACCCCCACCTGCCCCCCTTTTTGGCTTGTTTTTGAACAACCCTACTGCCAAGCAAAATCTCTCTCCTCTTTGCAAAGTGCTACAGCTTCTATACACTGCTGGAAGCTTTTCAGTTGTGGATTGAGGTGGCCTTTGTATCATCCAGTTCTCTTTCAGCATCCCCATCAAAACCAGTTGGTATTTTACCATACTGCAAGTGCTGGACTGTATATACCCTGGACATACACACTTTGTAGAAGCATCATATTTAAGTTTACCTTCCCAAGTATTCGACCTAAACACAGACTGAACACAACTACAGCCTACGCAAATCATGCAAAGACCAGGTCTTTGCATATTAACTAAGAGGGCATTAAAACTCGTAATTACCACAACATGTATGCATAAGAGGACTACTTAATATATAATCAAAAGTTCTGGAATTTCCTAATTGTTGAGCATTTCCCTTTGCAAAATTCTCTGAACTTCCTTGTCTGTATAGATCAATTTATATGCTAATGTAAGTATACATATTTATACTAAGAATACCATCTAAACTAATTTGTAAATTCTCTATTTATTATTTTAGAAGCAACACATACTGGAAAACTTAAAAACAAGTTCATGACTAGGTAATAACACCTAAGTATTTATAATGGATAATCTCACCCCATCCAGCAAGATGTGTTTTGATTAATTAAGGAATATAATTCAAGATCAACAACACCAGGCATGTACATTAGATTATCTAATTTGGAGATATTTGTTATAAATTACCATTAAAAAACACATGCTATAGCAATAAAATTCACTATTATAATGCTATTTCTGTGTAACTAGCATTTTTTAGCATTTTATCCTAAAATCTTTTTTCAGGATAAATCTTTTTTTCAGATAAATCTTTTTCATGGTTAGTTCCTAAGTAAAAAACACAGTAATAGCACCATAAAATCTAACTCATATTGGATTCAGTAGAGAAAATAAAGCCCTTTAAAACAAAGATTTGCTTAAAATATACAGAAAATATTACTGAAATATTTAAAACACAATATTGAAATTTTAACAGCAAATTTTTTAAAACACAATATGATACAGTTTCAGCAGAATTCTTATCTCAAACTTTTCCAGCAGATGTGAATTGCAGCAGAACAAAAAAATACTTCTTTTTTTCTGCAGAGAATTATTACAAATTTTGGAGTTGTGAGGGAAAAGGAAGAACATACTTGCTTGGAATTTTTACTGACATTTAATGTTTCACACCATCTTATTCTTGTGATCATTGTTAAGTATATGGGATTTGGGAATTTTTGGGAATATTACTAAACTAGGATTGTAGTAGCAAATCTGAGGAGATAAGTGGTACATATGGATTAAATGATAGCGAAATAACTCTAAAGCAAGACTCCATTTCTTAAGTAAGGGTGTAAACTAACTTACCTACAGACCTTAATTTGTAAACCTAATTTCAGTTGATACAAAAGTACATTCCAGCACCATTTAGCTCGCTGGGTGTATTAGGGATTTTTTAAGAAGGATGTATCGATATAAAAATACATGTATTTATACATGTGTGTTTATATTTTTATATATATGGGCTTTTAAAACACTTTGGTATTACTGGTAAAAAGACAGTGAAGTCTACAAATCTTAAAACATTTCCTCTGCCTGCACTCTCCAATGTAAATAACGCTTACCGTGGCGAGAGACTTCCTCTGGGTGATCCTCCTCTGCCAACAAGGCTTCGGCTGTTATCTCCAAGATCTTGATCTGCAGTGTAAATATTTCACAGCTGATAAATCGCCTTTTCTCAGATAAGAGTTTTAATATCTGATTTAGATACTTTAAAAATACCTTCAATCTCAACTTCTATCTGTAGTTACTGCTGAAGAGTGAATAAGTAACTAGTTTAAGATTGCTGAACTGTAGCATGTAAGGTGTTGTCCTTACACATTTCTGAGGCTGTACCAGGCCATGGATTATGTTCACTTCTTTCATTCCTTTCAGTTTTACAGCATAGAAGCGTGGTTTGCATTTGCAGTACCCTCCCCTCAGCCACTTTTAATTTGTACGGTGAAAGTAATGAATCACAGCTGTGGACAGCTAATCTGTATGCTTATCACAGCAAATCCTGATGCTCTGTATTTTTTTAACACTTTGCATCCCAAAACAACTCATAAAATATATAACGTATTAAACTTACTGCTGCCATCTAACAAGCACACATTATTCTGCAAATTTACTGAAAACTTTATGAAAGCATATAATTCACTAATTCCTATTTATAAGCAAAGCATAGGAAAGCCCCTTGCTAGAAAGGTAGTAAAACAAACAAAAAAGGCCTCATTAAATATACGAAAACGTTTTGCTTGGAAGGACTCAAAAGGGTTATTTTCCCTATGGCCTCTCAATAAAATAACCCTATCTGCCCCCTTCAAGGTTGCCCTCCCCCTATTCTGAGTCAAGCGACCTCCGACCCCTTGGAGGGCAAAGACATGACTGATCCATTCTTGGTAAACTGCTAAACTCATTCCCTTCCCCCAAACAGGCATGACTACTACGACATGTCAACAAATCCTTACGGAGGGAGTGAAACAAAGCAAAGCCAGCGGCTCATTAAAACCGCAGCAGAGAGCCCGAGGTACCAAATGCCAATCGGTAAATATTCACAAGATTATTAAATGCTGCACAAGTTCTCTAACGGGATCTCTTTCACACGAACTTGTATGTAATGCAATTTCATGAATTATGCAAATAAAGGTTTCAACTATTCACGACAAAACCCAGAGCTGTGTCACTGCGGCTGCAAAGAGCTGGGAACGGAGCGCATCAATCACAGGAGTCACAAGAGACACTGGTGCATTCCTGCCTGCTGATGGCTCTGCTTAAACATTTACATTTCACACACCGAGGGAAAAAAGGGGGAAGAAAACACGCGCTGTTCCACAGAACAACTGAGAATTTACTTCCAACACAGAACAACTTTGTACAGACATTTAATAACCAAAAGTTGAGCAGAAATCAAAAATAGAGTTTAACAACCTTTTTAAAAACAAGGAGTTCTGTGAAGCTGCACATTTGCACCGGCAGAGGAAGCTTACCTGCTTGGCTGTTTTCAGACTGAGCTATAAGTGCTGCCATGGCTGAATTTGGATTCAGCCTATTGCCGTACATGTGGGATGGAGGCAGACTGAGAGAAGATCCAGGTAGGGTGTTTGCCTGCGAGAAAGCAATTAAAACTTGAATCCTTTTTTTAAAACGGGGAGAAATGCTAAATGTATTTTAAAGAAGCCTTCTTAATGCACATTTGTTATATTTGTAAGTTGGATGCTTTTTAAAACAATGTATTTAAAAGAAAAAAATGTTTTCAATTTGTAAGTATAGAAATAGAATTGCAGTACTTTGAAAAATAGATCAGGCTTTAAAGTGTGTTGTACTTGTGGTTGGCAAGATCTTTTAATTAAAGAAAACCCTTCTACTAAAAAAGTACTGTAGCAAATATTAAAAATACCTCAAGTGCATTTTAAAACAACCACAGTTTGCAGAACGGGCAGCCTTCCTCGCGATCCTGAAGTATGCGCTCAATGCTAGGACTTAGTAGCATGGCGACCATGTGGTTATCCTACTAATTATTTAATCTTATTAAACCATTTACAAAATAAGGGCAGGTAGACAACAGATGTCTCACAAATGCTTGGGTTCCTTACATCACAAGCCGGCTGTGGAGGTCAAAAGGTCCAACTTTCAGCTCTATAGTTTAACCACACAGAGCCATATTTCCTTTGCTCGACTCCGTCATTAGTAAAACGTGCACAGTATTTTGTTACTTCCTATTTTGATAGACTTGGAAGCCTGGTGTTTTTTTGTTTTGTTTTGTTTTTATTTTAAAGAACGCAAACAGCCATTACAAGTATGTTTTCTATACAATAGGGGGCTCCGGGAACCACAGCTTTGCCCTGACCCCATATAAGGAACTGTATTTTTGGCAGCTGGCCAGCTCTACTTATTGAAGAGCTCCCAAAGTTTGTGTTCATTCATGTTGCTAACCACAATTCTGAAGGTCTCTGCTGGGACTTGTGCCAAACAAGCGAAAATGAACCCTTAAACAGATGAAGCTAAGGAGGCTGGCCAAAATCTTGCATAATCCAATGCAATAAAAATACCTTCTTCCTTGGCTGCTTATGCTTTTTCCCTTTCGAAGAAAAAAAGCTTTGTGTCAAATGCTAAGTTGCAGAGACAGGCAATCAAAGAAATAAAGGCACGGATGCTTATTTTAAAGGCATTTTCCTACCTGATAAAAAATTATTTCAGAACAAAGAAAAGATTTCAAGTGGGGTGGGGGTGGAATCAAAGACACACAAACCTGTGTGATCGCTGGTTTTAAAATTCATCTTCTAAGAAAATGTAAACAACTTTTACAAATGAAACTTTTTTTGAAAAACGAAAAAAGAAGGTGAACAGTAAGGAACTCTATTTGTGGGACATTTTGACATGCATAACTGCACACAAGAGACAGAGGAAACACACTGGTTATTACAGCAAAATATTACAGAATATAAACTATGTCTCTGGAAAGAATCACATACTACCATTAATTTTTGGCTTTCTGCCAACATATTAAACTTGATGAATGGACTTTTATGAATTCACACAACTGTTTTCAATGATGCTTTATTTGCTATATACTGGTGAGAAATTGTGCCTGATATTTACATTCTTCTACTGTCACAAAGTTAGAAAAAGCCACAAGTAATTGCTTACAATGATCAGGGGTTTATTCACTTTTCAGTTTATCGGTATGTGCAAGATTGCTAGACATGGAACCACACTGTCGCTTCAAACCTGGCTGTTACTCCTGGTTGTTTCTTGGGGGTTTTTTTAAGAATTGCATATCTTTAGTAGAATTAATCTGAATTATTTCGAAGTCTTAAAAACAATGCAGGCATTTCCACCTCCCCAAGTGCAACACCTTCCAGAAACACAATACATATTAGTACTGTGACACTGACAGACGAAGGCAGAAATACTGCACAGCTCTGCTCTTTTCCTTAACAAATGCCTATAGGGCAGTTCCAACTCAAATATTATTGTTCCTAGCAACCTTCAGCTCTTCTCCCCTCAAAACCAAACAAACTTCAGTCAAATCCTTTCACTGATAAAACCTGACAGAATGGAGTATTAAAAGATTCAACCAGTATTATCCTTCAACCATATCTAAAAGACCAGACTAGCAAAATAGAAGTTTATATGATGTTATGAGTTCTACCAATGGGGTGGGGGGGGGGGGGGNAACTCCTAACACCAGTCCTTATTTCTGTTTAGTTATACAATATTTCCCTAAAAGATTTCTTGTAATTCTGGTACGTGTATGTACTGCTCACATTTTACACAGAAACTTCTATACTTAGCTCCCAGCCCATGTAATTCACTGCAAGACTACTTAAAACTGTGCCATAGCAACTATATATTCATTCACGATGACAGGGTAGCTATAATCAGCAAGGGGAATACATGTTTATTTGACTGAAACATGCACAAATAGCTTTAAGAACTTTCTGAATCTACCTAAGTATCTTGAAGGGAGTTGCTAAAGTTTGTTGAGCAACTATCGTATCACAAAACAAAAGACATCAAAGGAATTAAACGTTTGCTAAGTGGGTTGATATAACAGATCAAAAGACTTAGCAGGATTTAAACAACATCTAAGAACTTGAGTTTTTCACAAGTGGTGGTTTCACCCTAAACTTTACCCCTGTTTGTACTTTAAAATAATAGTAAAGGTGTCCTACAAGTTGGAACTATAAAAGTTCCAGTGCCATCCTGCATCCTATGCAAATCTTAAAGCAAAAAAGACACAGGAACATTGTTCAAGTAAGTTGAAGGCAAATACAAAACCACTGAAAATACTTTTTAAAAACGGCAATGTAAAATGACAAGAATAATGATTTGTGAAGCTTTCTTATGTATGTGACAACTTCATCTGACAAGGGAGTAGAGAAGGTGGAGGAGTGCTACATTATTTAAAGGTGAAATAGGAGCTTCATGTTTCACTCACAGCTGAAACAAGCTGTAGCAAGCATTTATTAAAAATGCGCAATCATCCTGTCAATACATATTAAGGTCACAGGACTGACACATGTTCTAAAATGCAGAACTTTTAAGGCTGTATTAGTCTTTATTTCAACTGTTTCTATTTAAACACTCAACACAATACATGATCAAAATGTATGAACTAATAAAAGCCCAAGACTACTAAGTATTTATTTTGAAAAGGCAGCAAATTTTCCTGAAAATATTTTAGCAGAAGGATTTAAGCCCATCTAGAGGTTGGCCCATCTATAGATTTAAGCCCATCTAGAGAACACACTGCTTTCCTTTATGGCATGTTCAATAAATCAGTAAAGCCATAAGCACCAGAGCAGCACAGAAGGACAATGCATTGTAATTCAGAGAATGCCCACGTGCAGTAAGAAATGATTGATATTTGACTGAAGCTTAAAAACACTTCCTCTGCAGCTAGAGAGAAAGTACAAGCATATTCTTCTAATTAAAGAACAAGACTTGCAAGTTAACTACATTTAACTCATATATATAAATACCTTCCAAAATATTTAGAATAGTTTTATATTTGTTTGCATGACTCCAGAATTATTTAACAGTATGACTATAAAGTTTCCAAAGGATTCACAGCTGGACATTTACTCGCATCTGAAATTTCAATCAAAAGTTACATGTTCTTTAAACAGGAAAAAACAAATGGGAGAAAAATGAGACAATACTCAGCTGTATGCAATCAGATTGGGTCTCAAAACTTTGAGACTCTTTGAACATGCCTTTTCCCCCATTCCTTTTAAGTTTTATGCTACGAAATATTTTCTGATAACAGGCCTCATTTCTGTCTCAGCTCCACACCAGTAAGGTTTTAATACTCAGCGTGTGATGAGAGATGAAACCAAGTGTGAACAACTTTTGGGTCCCATGAGTAGGCTGACTGTTGAAGCTGTCAGGTTCAATTGCATCATTCCAAATTATTCAATGCCCCAAACTGCTCCCTAATTGTTAGAGGCTTAACATATTCAAAACCATTGTTTAGGCTAATGCTGAAATGCCTACAGTTGAGTTTCCATAAAGAAAGGGGAGGGATTTAATTGTAGTTAAACCATTACTGAACTCTCCTCCTTTCATGATAGGGCAACAGGGATGGCCGGAACAACCAATTCCAAGACAGCTTCTTAATCAGTTTATATCCAATCAACACCCCCTTTCCCCTCTGCTGTAAGAGTTGTCATTGCTATATTGTAGCTTTGTATTATATCATCATAATGCTTTACAATTAGTGACACATCACCTAATTACGTATTTCCACCAATGTTTATTTGTCAAAAATAATTTCAAAGGTTAATTTTATTTCTTGTTTAAAATAAAAACATGTAATTGTTCCTGTGGTTGGGGTCACACCATGTACCAATCATACCAGGTTCTTCATCACAGCAAAATGCTGTGAAATGAAGTGCAGAACTCCCCCTTGCTCCTAACAATATGAAGTAAAGAAATAAAGAGCATTAGATATACCACTAACAACTACTTATGGCCAACTACTCCTGAAATCATATAAAAAATTTCAATGCAGATGAAATTTAAAGCTAAATTTTTGACAAGCTGTTCTGCTACCCTTCTGAGATGTTACCAACACTTTCCACGCATGTCTAGCTTCATGAAATGTGGAAGGAAATTCAAGCACAGGACCAAGTGTTAGCATCAGTTTACTTCATCTACAAGACATCTTAAGCTGATGCATTTTGGTCTATGGCAAGCAACATTTATCTGAACAATGTATTCATTAATTAAAACCTGCATTGAAATTAAATGAGATATGAACACATATTAATTCTAGACACCTAATTGTAATAAAAAATTTATAATGTGCATAAATAAAAATTATTTTCTTTTCTTGAAAGGCGAAAAGAGCTGCCTAGCAAGTGACAGCAGCAGAAGCAACCTTGCCTTGTGTTTCCTAGATTAATTTGGGCAAGTGAAGAAATATTATTTTTATCCCTAGCATTTTTAAGGCCTTTGCTTGGGTATTGAAGGCAATGGGAAGAATATGCTATTGCTTCCTTTCTTTCTTCCAGTACTTATGGTGCAACCTTTAACTGCATTTAGGAGAGGTGAGGGAACCACCAATACCCATCACCACTCGCCTCCCATGAACCACCAGCTGTTCATTGGGATGGCAAAGCACACCCGCACTAGGGTGGTCACAGCACAATTCACTGCAATACAAAGAGGAGTCCTGCCACATTGACACCTTCTCATGCATCACTTCCTGCAACACAACCCTTGAAAATTCTCACCAAAAATATGGAATTTGCTTAGGAATCTTAGAATGCTTATCAAGACCTTGTTTCTAATAAAAGAAGAAAAATCTAAATTCCTGGGTTTTTCCTATATGCCAAGAAACATAGAAGACAACACAGAAAATCCTTAATAAAATACTGTTTCCACATTTCTCCTGAAAATTATCATCTGACTTTTCAAAACAACTAGCACAACACAGAACAACATGAATCTGTAGCATGATAATTACTATTCATATCTTTTAACTAAACTGATACTTTGATTTACATCTTTTTAATGTATGTTTTGGCTGTCATAAATTTTAAGCTGAACGTAACTAAATTTCAAGCAAACAATATTGACCACTTGACTAAAACAGCTTACAACACTACTGAAGACTGGAATCAGAGTGAATTTTTACAGCAAACCTCACCTCACCTGCTATCACACATCACCAGTGTGAATCAAACCCAAACATCCACTGTAGTTTTTTTACACATTCATTCTATGAAAGCAACACTGAGATTGAAAAGATAGCCCTCCCATACTGCCACCATTACCATCCAAACACTCTGACCCTCTTAAAGTTTGGGGATTTTTTTAAAACAGGTAAGCAAGGTCCAATTACACAATACATGTTTTCGCTACCTGGCTGAAATAAAATAATTAACTGAAAAGTATAATCAGGAGGTTGGAAAAGTTAAAATGAAATCAGAAAAAGGGTTTATGATGTCTTAGGAGAAAAGAGCAACTTTTCATTCAAAAAGAAGAAGAACATTAATCACAAGTGTACAAGTTGTTAGAATTTAAATCTGTATTTGTGACATCATTCCATGGATACAATATTCATCCCACTAGTTCTTTTTCTGCTTGCAGCAAAAATAAATCCTTTGAACTTCTAGCTGTAATGAAGACTCTAGCTTATGAACAAGCTAATAATCAAATACTGTCTTTGAGAATCAATTGTTTTGATTAAATGTACAAATAAATCCTTCAACTAAATGAAACCATCTAACCTTCAAACAGCAGCACTCAAGTATTTTCCAAGAAAGGCATGAATGAATACAACTGGGAAACACAGTGGGACTTGAAAGGCAAAATGAAAAATTAATGGCACACCTACAGAAACTAATTTATACCTCTGCCCAGTGTACAACAAGGGCACATAAAGTCATTAAAAACCACATGGATAGAAGGCCTATCTTCCAATAATGTGAAAACACTATAACCTCAACTGTACTGCCACTTTGCTTCTCTCTTTCATGTTAACTAACTAATATGATATAAAATTTTAACCAATTAAAATCTATTTATTTATATAGGAGACATAAAAAAGAGACTTGTACAAAAACTTGTAAGAATGCTACCTCATTAAGAGGTCGTTTTTGTTTGGTTGGTTTTGCTGTTTGGCGGTTTTGTTTTGTTTCGGGTTTTGGTTTGTTTTTTAAAGGAGGCTTTGCAGAGATAAGACCCTGGGATTCCTCCACAGACCTAACTAAAAACAGAGCTATCATTTCAACACAAAGCCCTTTTACACCTTTAAGTTGGTTGCTCTGTTGTTTCCATCTACCTCTGTCTTCATAGTATTCAAACTGTATGTGCTCTACATAGA
This sequence comes from Machaerirhynchus nigripectus, assembly GCA_013397975.1. Classification (NCBI taxonomy): domain Eukaryota; kingdom Metazoa; phylum Chordata; class Aves; order Passeriformes; family Dicruridae; genus Machaerirhynchus; species Machaerirhynchus nigripectus. The sequence continues at coordinate 183,891 of VZRQ01009616.1, forward strand.
CATGGAGGCGCAATCTTGCCCAAGAATCTGTTTTACTTAAGAACTTCAATCTATACATAAGGAATCTCAATTGCACTCCAATTAAATTGCACTCCACTAGCAAAAAAACCTACTTTATTAGGCAATCAACTCAGTATACCTATAGAGGAATCTGTTTTCTTCATATGAGTATTCCAAAGAAAGCCAGACACTTGCAATACGGCACATAATGGATCTGAGAGAAAAGTAACTGCTTTCAAGATCATCTATAACTTCAGAAAGAGTAATAATAAAGAATCAGCTACTTATTCACAAGTATGGACATTTTAATTATCTAAATAAACACCAACAATCTTTGCTATTTAAGTGATGAAACAAACACCTTCAGTAGCAGAATTGCTGCTGTGCAAAAATGCTTGCAAGATTCTCAACATTTATACAAGGCCTATAAGGACACTGCCTCAGCACCAACTCTGCAGCTTGCAACAAACACACACCATGAGTACTTGAAATCTTTTTCAAGTACGACCTAAACATTCAGCTTCATCTAAATAGTTTTATTATTTCCACTGCATACAAACTACAAAATTTCACACTTTTTACATTCAACACCATTATTATGTCTCAGGCAGCTAAATTGAAGTAGTGCTACACTCAGTTCAACGAAGAGGTCAGTGTGCCTCAGTTGCCTGGAGACTGATGGTTGCTACAGCAGCACCAGATAAGCCAAGCTAAATAAGCTTCAGCTTGAAGGCAGAAAACATTTATTGCTACACCGAAACATTGATGCAGTTGTCTCAGCATGCGGCACTGTGCAAAACCAGCCAACTGCCTTTCAGACTACCTCTATATTGCAGAAGTCTACATGAAGACAAGCTTTCTGAAGCAAGAGGAAAACAAGATTTTCATTGGGCTAAATGCTAGATTACTTGCAACTATGATTCCTTTGTTCTTCTAGTTGAGTCACATGTTAGAAGGAATTTTCCCTCTGGCTGTAAATTCTTCCTCCTTGATACTCTCCTCCTCCCCCACCCCAAAAATCCTCAGATTGCATGAAAAGGAAAATTAGATTTTTACCCATTTTGCCCAGAAGTAACTAGAAATTAAAAGAGCTTTTAAGTGAGAAACAAGAAAATTTTGATGGAAAAACTTTCACTAGTACAATTCTTTCACATTTTTCGTTTTTCAATACTCAAATTTAAGTGGCTGTGACACAAATATGATTTAGTAGGTCTGGAAGGAAAGTCTCTGTTTTGCACTGACATCCTACACCACAACATCAAACCTCTCTGTCTACAACATACTGGAGGATGCATTTAGCACTTTTCAAATCTAGAAGCGCTGGCAGTTTCCTGTGGCAGTGAGTTCCAAAGATGAGCAACATACTCTGTTAAGAACGATTTCTTTTTGTTCTGCCATATGCTGACATTTCCTTTTGTATCTTTTTGTTAAGTTGTAAGATAAGGAGAACCTAATACTTTCAGCATCCGAACAGCATGTGACCCATGTTGATATTTTACTTTTGACCCAGTGGGTAGGAGCCTCTTTCAAGAGACTTTATCATCAAGAGGTGTTTTGATAGTAACATGAAATATGTTAATTGGTTTTCATGCACCCAGCATTTCTATCGATTAGAGAATTCTAGTACCACAGTAAGGATCTAATTTCCTTTTTCTGGAAGCATGCTGCCTAAACCATGCAACATCATTATCTCCAGATGTTTTATTAGTGTCTTTTTAATTATCACTCATATTAAAGGTAATACAAAACAAAAAATCTAAAACACCAAAAAAACCCCCAACAACCAAACAACACCTTATCCCCAACCCCCCAAACCAACAATATATACGGTATGATAATGTATAAACTGAACTTAAAAAATGAACCAACTTCCTTGTTTTGGAGAAATTTAGCAATGTATTAACATACTGTCAATAATTGCTGTCTGTGGTTTACCTTAATGACTAATTACTAAGAAGTGAGAGGTTTCACCACAAGGCACCCACCAAATATGCAGTAGGTATCTATACTATCTGCACTCTGGACTTCTTAAGAGCTGACTTTCTATGAGCTCTTATGGCATTCAGTATCTCAATGCTTTCTACGTTAAGGAACAGACTTAAGAAACTGGCCTGAAAAAAATGGAAAAAGAGAGTAAAGTTCTTCTTAAGCTCTGGAAATGATCTCTGATTACATGTCTAATGCAGTTTAATATAATTACGCTAAGTTCCTTTGCACTGCAAAAAGAAGGATTATTGCTTAAATTAGTTTGCTGATACCATGTCAAAGTCTTGAGTTTTAAGATGTTCTGATCCAAAGGTGTCTGCAGGAGTATTACACTAACTCTTAACTTACATACGGTTGTGATGTGCATCTTTGGGAGCGGAGCAGGGAACTCACTTAAGCAGCCAACCATCTAATGCAGGTCACATCTGTCACAACCCAAAGTCCTAGAACTGAGGGCAGCTTGGGGTTTTATCTGTGTATTTATTCTACTCACCAAAGAAAAGTTGATTAAACACTGATAGCTGATAGACCTGCCATTTTCTAGAGTATCCACAGGGAGGATGGCCCAGAAATGTCCCTTAAAACACTGCAGTCTGCCCAGCTCTAGTAAACTTCAGATTTACTTTGTGCTGAATATTACATTTTTAAAAAACCAAATCCAAACCAGCAGGAAACAGGGTATGTTTCTCTGAAGAAGACCAGGAAACAAAAGTGGACAAAGGAGTATCTTCCTTGGCCATTCTGAATTTAAGAATGCAACATCCATAATTTGATGTTACAACGGTAAACTTGGAAGCAGTATTAGAAAGGTAGGTGCATTTTACTGTCCCATGAAAATGCCCAAACCCCCCTCCTGCAAGGCTTGCAAAATCCCCTCTCAACTTGAATATTCAGCAAAGGAACATCTACTTGTTTAAGATGTACTATTAAGTTCCTTCATAATTCCAGCCCTGTTGTGGGAGGTATAAATATGACTGCTCCCAAAACTGCTCCTAACTTCTCTTTTCCCTTTCGTTGAAAGGAACGAAAACTAAGAATAGAGTTCCTATTTCCTGTCTTTTCATTTATTTTCCCATGAGTGCCAGAATATAAAATAAAAAGGACAAGAAAGTTCCCTTGATAGCATGCAAAATGATGAGCAGACTTAAACTATGACAAGGAAAAAAAACACTAAAACAGGAAGCCAAAAATAGTGTAGACTAGCAACTTGGAGAAAGAGCAGGGGACTACAGAGATCCAAAATTAGGGATTAATTCAGAAAATGAGAAAATAAAAACCACAGGACAGATGCATCTGAAACATCATGTGCCCTACATTCAGAACCTGAAGAGATCTCAGAATTCCTTAGCTTTCACATTCCTCTTTTGTTAACAAGTAACTCCACATCTACTGGAAAAAAATAAGCCTTATCTCCCCCTTAAACTGGATCAGACAAAGGAGGATAACCACCTCTATATGAATGCTAAAGAAAACCCTGCTGCTTTTGTACTGCTCCTAAGGGAAGTAAAGCCAAAGGAACTTCAGAAGGGACAATGGAAGTGATAAAACGCAAACTTCTTTCACCCAGAATTGCAACTGAGCAGCAGCACCTACCTTCCCAATTACCACATCTGCACCCTGGAGGCAGTAGTTGATTACACTATGTTGAAGTGGACCTATCATGCCATCACAAATAAATCCTGGACGTAAAGAGTAACAAACAGCAACTATTCAGTTTCCCTATCTTTGTGCAAGCCACAAGGACTGCTGTTACAGATACTTCTTGTCCTTCTCTCTCTTCATTATCTGCCTCTGTGGCAAAGGAAGCACAGTGCATAAAGGAAGAGCTGGGAATTTAGGAAGAAAACAAAACAGAAGCTGCAGAGGGAAAAAAAATCCTTAGAAGAGAAATAAGAATCTAGCAGTAGGAAAAAAATCCCACTCTAAGAAAATCTTCTGGACTGTATCTGTAGAAGAGGTTAGTAACAAGTATGTGCCGTACTGCTTGAAGTTGCCTCACAGATGTGCTTATTACAGTCACCAAGAGGAGAGGTACCATTGCACAGTAGAATGAAAAAAAAATTCAACTACAAAGTGAAAATTTGATATTGAATTTTCAAAATAGGAATAAATCCTGAAGATTTCTCAGTAAACTCAGATTACTGTAATATAAAGATCATACGTTTCTGGATCATACAATACCAACCCCAACATTTGATGAGCTACAAATTTTAAAGTAAAAGACTGTATATTTAAGCAAACTACCACATGCCATTTCTACTCCACTAAAAGCACTACTGAAATGAGATTACAAGGTACTTAAGTGCATTTTTTTCTTGAAAGCAATACAGCCTGAACCATTAAATGGCTTTAACAATCAACAACTGAAGAAAGCCCCCTCAAAAACCTTTACTTCCAATTCTGCAGTTTGATTCTGCATTCAGAACCTAGAGACCCCAGAAACAATTGGCCACAGAGCTCTAGTAGGGTAATTTCACTAATTTAAGTCATCAAAAAGAACACACAGCTCAAGCAATTTCAATCTCAATCCCAACCAAAGAAGCAAACATTCAATTATACAGTACTAAATGAATAAAAAGAAATCCTGCTGTACAACACCAGAAGATACTGAGGCACCCAGGTCATCACTTTTTTTATGAACACATGTTAATCACAAAGAATAACTTATCAGAAACAGCAGTATGGCAAATTGTTACAGAACAGCACAACAGACTGACAAACATTTTTGCTTAAAGCACTATGAAATATTTGAGATAAAAACTGAGCATAGGGCGTTCAAGTGGTGCAACTTGTGACCTGGTTTAAAAGGGAAAAGTGAAGATGATATTCAAAATCAAAATGGAAGAAAGGGATTTTTCTCAATAACAGAGCACATATCAATAACCATAGGAAAGTTAAAGACACACTTCTGAGAGGAAAAGCACAAGTTTGGGATACAGCAACTTGCTGTTACATACAAAATAGGCAGTACCCACAACCATGTCAAGAGCACCAATTCATGGAAAAGCAGGAGAAAGTATTTGTGTGGACTGTACCCCTTCTCTCCTGTATCCCTTTTTTACTACGATTTTGCAATTGTTAAATGCATTGTTAGCTCATAAAGCATTATTGAATTAAGCAGTGTAACCTATCTAAGGCTATGCCCAAGACATACAAAAAAAAGAGCAGCATGCAAAATAATCTACATTTCCAGCAAGTGGCATTTTTACTAGTCCACTGGTTCCTACCTGGTGAGGAACACCAGCACTTCAATTCAGTTATGGCACAGCATGGAACACAAGTTAATAATTTATTCTTCTGGATTTATTAGTTTGGAATAAAAATTATGAGTCGCATGAGAGAAAAGAAAATGAAGCAGAAAAGGGGATTGTAACAAGGTCCATACTGTGTTTTTGTCTTAAAAACAAACAAGCACCACAACATAGAAACTATCATACTAGTCAATATAAAGAAAAAATCGAAACCCAGGATTATCAAATTGTGCAGTTTTTTAAGCTTTAAACTCACTGTTGTTTAGTTATTGAAGGAAAAAACAGCACTTTGGGGTTTTAATCACCAAAGTTTTATACAGGCCTCTAAGTTATTAAAATGAACAGAAGTTACTTTGTCATTTTGAGTAGTATTAATTTAATAGCAGTATTTAATAATAGCATTACCTAATTTAGGGCAGTTGCTTTCAACTGTTTGCAAGCTTTTTTAATGCTATGAACAAAATTTTGTGCATTAGATGCCTATCATGCCATTCTAATCAGAATGTATCAGGTAATTCTGAGACTAACTCTATGGGAAATTTATTTTTTTCCAAGACCTTTTCTTCAGAATTTCTTAACACCCTTTCTTTAAAAAAAGAGACATGCAAAAAAATCCTTCAGAAACTGAAAAATTTATGATGCCCCCAAAAACATAATTACAAATGCCCAACAGAAATCTACGAAAGGTGAAATCTTACAAGATGCACCTTAGCAGCACATCTTTGAGGCTATTCCAAGTTCTAGCACTATTCTGATTGCACATCTGCTAACATGACCGAATAAGTGAGCAGATAAGATTTGATCATACTTGCTCTCTTAACTAATAGTTTAAGTTAAACCTAATCTTTTAACTGTTACTTTTTACTTGCTATAGAGGTACAAGCTTACCTTAGCTTATAACCTAGGATGATGGTTTTCTTTTAATCAGAACACTACACAAGAGACATACTAGTACACTCTTATTTGAAGACTTCCATGGTCAAGAGGTAGGTAAACAGTGAGAATACATCCACAAGAGCCCAGTAAGCAGACACAGCACTCTGACGAAACTTTGCAGAAGTAAGTAGGTAAACCCTAACCCTTGACATATAATCAGTCATTTATGCTAAATAGGAAGGGGGTGGGGGGTAGGGGAAGAGATTTAAAAAAAAACAGAACGGGGGTTGCTTCAAGTGGAGAATAACTGCATGGTAAACTAGGCTCTCCTGACTGAATCTCTTCAAACTAGTATGGACCTTATGCACTGAAAGAAGACTCACTGAAGCAGTGGAGGACTTTGTTAATTCAAATACAGGAGCTCACCTTTATGGCTGTCAACCAAAACTCACAATTTCAATCTCCCTGTATATCTCAAAACCAAACGACTCTTTAAACGGTAGTACCTGTGAGTAAGATCCTGACAAGTAAATCTATGACCACTTGAAAACAAGTTTAGTAGTGAGGCAAGATACACAACTCCTTTGCTTCTCTGGGGATTGGGGAAAAAAAAGCCCCCAAGGCAACTCCCAAGAAACAAAGCCAAAGGAAGGACAGGAATTTTAAGCAGTTAACCTATGGAGGGCTCTCTAGTTCAGCTAAATACTAAGAGAAGCTCCATCTCCTAGGGTATACTTCTCTTTTTTTGTGACAACCTGAAGGAAAAAAATACTATGGCATTTCTCTTCCGCACTCATAAATATGGGTTTTGTCCCATTGCTTTTTCAATCTGTTTATCTTCTGACAGAGGTTAACAAATAGAAGTGATGGTGCACAACTCCTGCTTATTTAACTTCTCCATGTACATTGATTTTATAGACCTTTGTCTTATCCCATCTCAGTGTCTCTTTTTGAGGCCACAAGTCCCTCACTATTTACTCACTCCTTATAAAGATGTTCTTTGCCATTGTTCACTGCCACGGCTCTTCTTGTACATCTTTTGGCATGTACCGTATCTGTTTGGAATAGAAACTGTCCTTTCCCTTTAACATCGATTTTATTTGCTCTCTTACCACCTTGTCAACACAGGCTGGTGAGGTCTTTCAGTTTGTGACAGCTGATCTTCATAATGGCTCATTGCATAACCCAGCATAATCAGCAAACCTGGTGTGTGTTCCTCCTCCTCCTTTCCCCAGATCATTTATGAATACGTTAAGCTGTACAAAAGGCCAAGTCCTTCCAAGAGTCTCATGGCAAACATCTCCTCTGTGAGAACTGAGCATTGACTTTTTTGGGGTTTTTTTAAAAAAAACTTTTTATCTGCTACTAAACTATGACACAACCCCTCCCCTTAACTCCAAACTGTTCAATTTAAGTGTTGTCAGTGAGTTAGAGTGTGTAGTGATCTTTGGAAATGAAAAAAAGAGGAGAACTTACTAAAGTACCAAATTTTTAATTAATTTCCTTAAAGTCGTTTCGATCAATTTGTGCAAAAGAGGTATCACTTGATTTTGGGTGAAACCACCTTATTTCTTTAGAAAACCAGAAGAATGATGTAAAAATATGAACTGCCACCTATATGAACAAATTGCTGTTTGATACTGAATGTAATCTGTGTTGGTCTTCACATAGTATTTCTGCTATCCATGCACTATACACACACACTTGTGCACACACACACATTAAGCTTGATTTTCATTCTTCATGTTTATATCCACTATCTTTGATCACTGTACATAAATGACATGTTCACTGCTCATAAGCACACAAAAAGAGATATATTTAATACATGCATTGTAAGAGAGATTCCCATCAGAAAATGAAAAATGCAAGAAACAAGGAGTATAAAATCATCATGCATAGTGTAGTATTCCTTCATACTTAGCACACTAATCACAGTGACTTTCTGCAACTATAACTCTGTACTCTCTTATCTTGATAAATGTCATCTTGTCCAACTTAAATTCATACAAAATACTATCATAAAGGTGTTTTTTCTGGTTCATTACTTCAACTATGCCACCCTTCTGCACTTCTCCCATGCCTCCCTTTTCCCTTCACCATCAAAGATGAACTATGGATCTTCATTTGCATGACTTTTCAAATACAAAACATGTATGTCAACATTCATTTGTTACCAAGGCATCAGCCTTAGCCATCCCTTTGCCAGGGCTAGCTTAGCTGTCCATTTGTTAAACCTCCCAAACAAACCACTCTTTAAGTGATACCATCATTTTTGCATACAACACAGAAAACTTTACGAATTTTCCTTTTTAAAATCCTTCCTTACATTCTGAGAAAACACTGGTTAGAACACTGATGAACTGCAACCAGCATTTATGCTACTAGTCATAATATAGTTATTAATAAGCACTTCCTCAGACTACATTTAAAAAACTCTTTGTGCTCTACAAAATAAGACTATGTAATACTAAGGGGAACCTCCAGCCACTACAATGTTTCACAACAAATATAATGTTTATTAAACTATTTTCCAAACAAATTACGGTTTAACATTGAAAATAAGCAGGTCAGTAACATGGTTTTCTATCTTAAACTCTTGTGATAGTTTACCTGAGTTGCAGCAACAACAGTAGTTACAGAAGGCGCAGTTGAAGGTGACAGAGCTCCCACTTGCTGCAAGTGGCCTGAAGCCTGCTGAGGTAAATGAGAACTGGAAACGGGAGTGCTAGATCCTGAGCCAGATACTGCATTTGGAAATGATACTGCTACATCATTGCTGCTAAAAATACCTGAAAAAAATTACAAAAACGATTACATGCATCTTTCTCTCTCCCCTCCCTCTGTTTACTAGTAACCATGTAAATATGCAGTAGAAAATTAATCAAGACAAACAAGATCACTTAATACGTAATGCAGAAAGCTCCTGTGTAGAAATTCTAACCATGCTGATAAAAGTGCTCTTGTCATTTAACATTCTAGAGTTCAGGGAACATAGACTGATTCAGTTTAAAGTTTTTGTAAAACATGTGTGATAAATCAAATATTTATGTGCATTACAAACTGCTCAAATATTAACAGTGGCAGAATTTTTGGCTAAAATGCCTGCCTTCAACTGAGTCTGCTATCAGAGTTTGTTCTTTCAATGTATTACTGTTAAGTAAAGAGTGAAGTATTGGGCTATGTAACTGAACACACACCATACAAATGGAAAAATACTTTTTAATTTTAAAATAAATGTTACTAAACAACATACATTTGTCCAAAACTGTAATTTTGGCAACTAAGCTTGTGCTTTTTCAGAAAAATATTGACAGCAAGTCTGAGGACAAAGTACTCAGATTTGCCAACAGAACTGGTGGTATTTCATTTATTCACAAACTAAAATTCCATCCATGATCTATACGAATGCTTGACTAACATTTCTGCTAGAACAGCCAACAAATAAACGACTAAACACGTTAACATTAGTCAGACTTGTAAGTTAGCAATTTAAATAGGAAGAGTTCATACCCCTCTGTGAAGCCATTACTTCTGTTCATCTACATGCAGGGTAAAGTTCATTATAGAGGTTGGGAAAAAAAACCCTACTGACCAGAAGCCCAGGACAAGAAGTAGTACCTGTCTATGAAACCGTTAGGCTCCACGTGCATTAGATAAGTGAGCTGTCAGCTGGCCAAGGAATATCAAGCATGGTAGCACTGAACTGCAGTTAGAGGAAGAGTGCCACAGGGAGTAAACAGAAGTAGAATGAACATGGTTAGATCAAAAAAAGCAACAGAACTGAAATGCCAGTTAGAAGGCAAAGGGTGGAGCTAGTTTGTCACTCATACAAATAATGATTTGAAGAAGGCAGTGACAATAAGAAGATACGCAATGTTAAAACACCACTTGCCACCCAGATATCCCTCTGAGCACAGGCAGTCAAGGGAGACTAACATCATCCAAACCCACACATAATATGCAAACACTGATGCATCTTAAATTCCCTGACTCTAATAACTGTCAAGAAAAATGGAAGAGAAAATCAGCCAGACCCACTAGAGAAAGAAGATATGAAAAAGCAGCTGAAGACACATCGCAACAACCCTTTTTTCCTGCCTAACCAAGGTTAGTGACTTATCTTCTCCCCAGTCTCTTCATCATAAAGAAATTCCATACCTGTTCTGCTTTTCTACTGACCTTTGTGTCTTTTTCCATTTAGTACACCTCCCCCTCCTTGGGTTTTTTTTTGGTCACCATCCCCAAAACCTACAGTTACCACCTTATTAGCAGTTAAAATCCTTGAAGTGTTCACTTTGCTATGACCTTTTTCCACTTCTAGCTGGATCATCCAACTAGACAGCACATTTTATGGATCCTGCTATAATTTGTCCCTATACACCACCAAAATGAACATGATTAACAAACAGCCTTGCTACTGAGTCTACTCTTAAATGCGACATAATTACAACCACAAAAACTGAAATATAACCCAGGTCCTCAAAAGATTTTTTCAATTTGCTTTTAATCAACCATTTCAAATTAATAAAAAGGATGAGATTTGACTCTTTGTTTTTCGAATGCAGTAAAACAACTGAATATACAAACCTTCTTGAAAATATGAGATTCTCATGAATTATCAGGCTTCAGGAACAATAAGTTTTAAGAGTAAAAATAACGAAATATCACAACGCCTATGAGTAAACCATAAGAGCTCATCACCACAAACACTATCACTCTCATAAAACATCAATAGCAATGAGAGGAGAAAACAAAATTTTTGGTGAGAGACAAGTGCTAAAAATGAAGGATATTTTGCCAGAAAGGTAAAACAACTCCAAAATTTTAATGCTATTGTAGATTTTTTTTACTTCATTTTTGAAAATCTTACATATTTAATAACTGCAGAGCTTCTATTTTAATGATAAGGTTTATTCTTCCTCTTAAAAATAAAATTCTGGAATACAAGCGGATAGTTATGAAATCACAAGCAAAAAATATTTCAAAAGAAAGACAAGCAGCAAACTAGTTTGCCAGTGGAATGAGGGAAGCTAATATTTGTTGCCAGTTGTTGTAGTAGTATTAAAAACACTATTTGTTGCTGTTGCAAAATACAGGACAAATATGTTCTATCAGGAGACCATGTTTGGGATAAGTATTTCCATTTAGCAATCCCTTACTTAACACAAAGTACATGCACCTTCTGAAACTAGTCATGCAACCAAGATATTACTCCATGCAGCATTCAAATAAGAACTGTATGCTGAACATTCAAATAAATTCTTGATTTTCACACCGTTTCAAAAATACCTACATAAAAACTATGTGTATATCATATTAGAAAGCCAAGACGATACACATTTGAAATGTCTCTAACATACTAAGATGTCCTTTGGGGTTTAGGGAGAGATAAATCACTTTCTGGATCAGGAAGGAATGATAACAAAAACCTGAACAAATCTCTGTAAACTACATTAATGTTTAAAACAAGCAAACCACCTTGAAGTCCTTCCCATATGACTGAAAAGCCAAACAACTCTACCTTGTGATGAATGGCATTGTGTAATTTCCCAGAGGCATAAATAGCACAGTCAAATACAATCGTCAGCATTTGAACCAGAACACAGTTCTTCAGCTCCAGGTGGAAACGGACATGTAACACTGTTCAGGTGAAGTCTGGCTGTGTGAGAAACCACTAACACAGCTGCAGAACACTGATTTCAGGTTCTAACAGATAAAATGCACATCTAGCCTGCACTGCTGGACTGAAAGGCTTAACAAAAAGGCAACTGAAAAAAAAAAAAGTATCTCTGGACAACAAATAACTGCCTGCTTAGCACAGGAAGGTAGTACTACAGAGCAGGGAACACATCAGATAATGCACACTGAAAAAAAATGCATTCTTTATGCACCATCAATGAAAAAAATCAGTAACAGAGGAAATAAAAGCTTGAAGAATAGTGAAAAACAAAATAGCCTCAAATCAAAACTAGCAATATACACCAGGTGGCACACAGAACACTTTTAGTGGTTTTATTCAAAATCTCTAAAGTAAGTAGTTCCATGAGCACAAGAATTAACAAAACTGATTAAATTCTGGATTTCCACAGTGTTGCATCTCACAGATTACATCAATACAGTAAGCTTTCCCACCACAATTTCTGCATCTATCTATGAAATCCTCAGTTCTTATCTTCTAGTACTACAGCCCCCTCCATCATCCAGCTCTCTGACATTCCCTTCTTATGCCGGTGACTGCCAAGTTCAGCAAGAGACAAAAAACAGGCAGTGGCTACTTTTGTAGCCATACACCCTCCGTTCCTATTACAGGAACATACATGTTTTAGACATTTTTTTTCGGTAAACTGGACAACAGTCTTAGAGCTTACTGTGGGCCAAAATCAAGAGAGATACCATCTAGACTGCTTCCTCAGGAAGCTTGTAAAATGGTCTCCCTAAAGCTGTATTTTCTCTTGTAGGTCAGAATTTGATTTTAATTTGAAACTATTACAACAATTTTGAAAAGAGGAAGTCACCTGAGATATCTGTCATAGGTTGCTCATCTTAGCATTCTGTCAAAACTTCAGGAATAAGAAGAATATGGCCGAAGAGGTTGTTTCTCAAATGTACACTTGCAGGCCCACAGAAGTTGCACAGAACTACAAAACCTTACTACTTGGGGGAGGACAGATGGGCATGGGGTTGGGACAACAACCTCAAGGGAACTCAGAGTAGAATTTGAAGAAATAAAAGGAAATGTTGAAAGAACAAGAACTTCTTCACGCAAACTGAAGCTGTAAACACATTTTCAGTACCTTCACTTCGTGTGGTAATCTCAAAAAATCTCCCCTAAACCTATGGAAACTTCCTATACAGTGCAACATGAAAAAGTGTCTGTGCATGAAGTCCATTAATTAGTAACTAAACATGTACAAAAAAATGATTAAATTCCATTACACATGAAAGAACACGTTCTATTCCAGTACAATGTTAACAGTGGAAGAAGCATCCCACTGTGTTGTTTTGTAATATGAACATAAGCTAAAGTGAATCTAGTGCAAAACAGATGCAAATAAAACCACGTTCTTTTTGACAGTTGTTTAGAAGGAGAAGAAAGTTGCACTTGAAACTGCCAAGCTAGTAACAGTATTTCACTTCAATTTATGAGACAATGAGCTTGGATGCTAGGGCCTATCTGTTTCCTTAATGCAGAAATCTGAAATCTAAGAATCAAATAATCACGCTATTTTCCTGCTGGTGATGAGGAAAGTGGTAGAGTTCACTTTCAGATAGGTTTCTACAAGATTCTGCAGTAACAGTTCTAGAGGTGCACGGAAATGAAAGTTACTGATCTGCAGCTGGATAACAAGCTACCATTTCCCTCCCTTTGACTGAGTGGGCATCCTTTTTTGATGGAGACGCAGCAGCCTGTCACAGATCAACAGTCAATGGCTTCCTTCCACAAAGGGCATCCTGAGTACTCTCCGTAAGTGAGGTAGATGGTAAAAAAACCCATAGACTCAAACTACCCAAAGAATATACACTGCTGAGGGTGGTGGGGAGGAGGGAAGATACAAGTGTACATGTTTTCAAAAACTCCTTTTCTAACCGTTTTGAAACAGTTCTTCCAGTTCTATTGACAGAAGGCCGACTGCCACAATTATTGCCTTTGAGAATACTCTGTAGAGCAGATTTATAGTCAAAGACCAAAATACTTGACAAGAACCTTGACACAACTGAGGAACACAATCCAGCATGGCAATATGACATATATATGGTGAATCCATGATCATATCACCAACATGTACAGCAAAGACCTAATGTTTGCTATCAAACTCTATTAAAATTAACCCCAAATCCTTGGCAGTTCAGCCAGCAAAAGACATTCAGTTAATATCTTCTGCCTACTCCCATCCCTATGTTCAAACCCCTGACTGTACAGCTATCTACAATCAATCAAAAATGTATTCAACAACAGGGTGGGGGTGAAGGATCAGAACTGATGTGCTATCAAAATGGTCTGCTGTGTTCAGCTAGTCCCACCTGCTACAGTGAACAGTGGTATTTTACACTTGATTCCATGTTCGTTGATGACCACGCATGTCAGCAGTCATGTTCCCACTTTGAATTAATCCAAGCTGATAGAGGTGTCACACAGCAGCCCTCCACTGCAGAAGGGCTCAAACCCACTTTTTCGTAGCCCAGCCAAGATGAATTTTCTCTCTGAGAGAAGGTCTGAATGTGCCCCTAGGAGACAGATGAATAACGTGCTGGACTAGGAACAAAGGGAGCACTGTACTGTTTTTCTAGCTCGCTATATCCATCTCTAACAGCAAACAGTAACAGCTACACAAGGAAAAGTACAAAACAAGAGCAAGCATGTAGTAATACTTCCCTCAAATGTTCTCCCAGCATCTAGACATCTATAACGTATGAATTTTGAGTGTGAGGAACCATCTTTGTAATTATGAGCCTTAATCTGCTTCCAGACTTGCCTCAAGGAGTATCTTCCAATCCTTTCCGAACAGCTGTAACTTTTCATACCATATCTCATGGCAAAGTTATACCTTAGTTAAAATGTGCAGTCTTTTTTTGGGGTGGAAGATGGCAGACACAGGGACAAAGCCCCTTTCCCTTGTTTCCTGCAGATACTCTGATTTCTCAAAATAATCTTTGAAATGCTTTATAACTGCCTGTTTACATTTCACAATTAATTCAACTTTATGAAATAGGACATGTTAAGAATTTCACGTTCATTGTTCTACCATGAGTCAAAAAGTCAAGAAGTTTTCAAGTACTCTTCTAGAATAGAATACTAAGATAAAGAGCTCCATGATCATATCTGACACATATATGCTCATAACCACAAAGAAGACCTGTAGTTCAAGAGTGTCACAGCACAGAAAGATCTTTGTAAAAGAAGTTAAACAGATAGGGAAGAACGACTGATAAAGACCTTAACTTTTTAAGGTTTAAAGTTTAAAATTTCACTTTTGTAACAGTGAGCCAATACATACATGCCTTAGTGACTTCAATATGACAAACTAAAACCAAAGCAGTTTTAGTCTCACTTAATGAGTATTCATGAATAGGAGCATGACTTGCGATCTACATTTTTTAATGATTTCAGAGAAAATTTACTGTGTTTGCTTAAGATCTCTGAAAACATACCATAGCTTCAAACCATTCTGACAGCAATCTACCTTGGTGCTGAAATGGTGAGTCACCGGAAGCACTGGATTCCTCTTCGCTGTGAACATAATATAGTCTTTTATGGGAGTTTCTACCTCAGAAGTTCTCTCTTTTGGATTCCAGTGATCTGAGGCTGGTGTCTTCGCGGGGGAGGGGGGAAGATGGGACAGCTGCTGCCCAAATTTCTGAAGGCCTACAAATAGTTGTCACTAGCAACAGTTACAGCTTTAAAGTGGTATTCTAGAACCTCATGGTCAGATACTCATACTTAAGACTGCAATATCTGACAACCAAACAGTAATTACTCGGTACTTCAAAATGTGCATAACAGAACTATTTCAGGCTAACTTTTCAATTTACCCTTCTCTTGTTCTTCGTTTTTATCAATTTAGATGGTTTAGCTGAGCACTACTGTCTCCACACTTCAATATAGGCAGATGCCTTTTATCAACACTGAAAAACTCTGCCCAAGCTGGGCTAGATTCAAAAATTTTCCTTCACGCTCAGTACAGATTCTGTTTAGTTTCGGTTATCTTGTTAAAAAAATCATACCATATATACTGAATTTTGCCTGCACTGATGCAGAGGCCAAGGCTACAGAACTGAAGTTTCTTTGGAAATGTTGTCTTCTAAAAACAATCACAGCACTGGGACTGGCACAATGGATGTCTGTTCTGTATTATGACTCTCCTCACTGCAACTCAAAAATCAGCGTAAGACAGAACAATCAATGACAAAGACCTAAAAAACAGCAAGAGGAGTATGAAATAAAACAGAAGACAGAACAAGCAAGAACTGAAGTAACCACAGAAAGGCAACAAGCGAACATTACAATTTACAGCTATCTCTAACATAAAATAATCAAGTCATTGCTTCCCATAGACTTTTTTTAAAGTATGCACTAGAACTGTCAAGACATATGCATGCTCTATGTGTATATGTATGAATATACAGATAGGCATACCCCTCTTGCTCCTTTTCAGTGGCAGATCCACAGAAGAAGAGACAAGGGTGAAAGGTCAAGTCGAAAAAGTTTGACTGCAAGATCCAGAATATGACTTGGAAGGACAAACCACATTGTTATCACATAGTGAACAGCAGTAACAACTTTACATCTCTCAACTGCAAACCTTGTGGTTTTTTAGAAAAAGCTTTTGAAAAAAGCATGAAAAATGTAAGAAGTTGACTATGTAACTGCAAAATACAGCACTGCGTATACCAAGTCTCTTACTGGCAAAACTGCAGTGTGCTGCTGGTCTGCCTTTGAAGTGTCTTGACTCCTTTCTATTAAGGCAGGCATCTTAATGGAACAGCTTTCATGCCTCCATTCTCTAATTCTCTTTTTTAGGACTAGATCCTTTCAAACCAGTTCAATATTTTAGCTATGATCTTTCCTCCTTCACAGTTTGTCAGCACCAAATTTCAACTGACAGGCTTTGCCCACCACCTTTATAGCAAAACTATCAATAATAAACCTCTCTGCTCCAAACTTGTTACCACTTGGTACTTGTTACCACTCAAACTAAAACTCACAGGTTTTCTTTTCAGTACTTCATTGATGTGCAGCCAGCTTAAACTCAGTGAAATGAAAAAACAAGCTCTTGACACAGACTCCATCAAAACTCTTACTGACAGTGACATTTACAATCCTCAGCATTACCTGACTCATAATCTGAATATACTGTTGGAGTAAATTATCTTCCTTTATTTAAATATTTATCTCAAGTTTTAATACTTTCTTTTCATCCTTTATAAACACACATTACAAGATCTTTTCTTGCTGTTCATATTATCAAAATTTCTACCTACCCTCACTGATTTCACCCAGATATATGCTTCTGACAAAACAAGAGCCCTATTAATACTGGGGTGGAGGGAGGGAGGGAGGAAAATGCAGTACTGGGGTAAAAAAGTAACCAACTTCACCTCGGAAGGTACCATGAAACATCACCACCAACACCCCACCACCCCAAAAGAAAGTAATTAGATGATAAATCCTGTCCAAACATGCAGCTACCATCATGCTGTTCCACAAGAGTAAGTTATTACTACTGTAAAGCATTACTATTGTTTGGCAATATATGCTCTTCCAACTATCTATGCCATTAGTTTAAAAAACAAAAACTGCAATGTGGAAAGAAGTCACAAATGGCATTCCATCGATTCCTATTCTGCACCCTCTTGTGAATCTACACCTCTTCAACATCAAACAGCAAAAAGGCTCTGCTTATAAAACAGCAGAAACTCACCAAGTCCAAATTCAGCACACTTTGTCAGATACCCTTCTGATGTTTTATATTTGTTCAGAAAAAGGGTGAGCTTGCTTTCCTTCATCTCAAAGCTGGTTCAGTGCACTGCATACCTGGGAGAGTGAGAGGGAAACCCTATATCAAAAGGAAAAAAGCTAAACCTATTTTACTAAAGCAAAGCAAATCTAGAGAAATTTCAATATTTCTCACCAAATGTAGACCATGAAACATAAAGGTAATGTAACATTAAAATTTTTATTATTTAAGAGATCCACCACTCTAGACATCTGCCTAACGGGTGTAATTCATGGCTCTTACAGTTTGAAAAGCAAAAGTTCTATAAAACCATAATGACTGCTAACTCTAAATGCAAAAACCTTGACCATGCAAAGTTTCAAACAGTTAAATTCTTTTGCATATGCTGAATTTCAAGTCAGTACAATTAGCAGTGCACACAGCACTGCTCTTCTAACATACATGCACAGCAGTAAGAAAACTTCTATTTGGCTGGCACAAATGGATTTAAAAATTCCATTTTTTATTAACCTGACACCAATCAAATATCACACTGAGAAACAAACTTGATAATCTTCAAAACTAGCCTCACGAGAGAGTTTTAATCTTTCAATAACTTGTGAATATAGCTATGATTGTTTCCTACAAACTAACAATAGCCTTGAAAAAGTAAACCAAGTTCTAATTTAATAACATATTTCATTTCCACTGGCTATGAGTGAATAGAGAAACAGGGGTGCAAAGCCAATGCTGAATACTAAAGGGAAACAGCCATTAGATACATTAAAGATTCAATATTGCTCCCTCTGAAACTGATAGTTCTGTTATCAGTGACACAAATGAGCAGCATCAGGCTGTCAGAACAAAGAATGGACAAAACAAGGCTACCTTCACATGCATTACTTGTAGTAATTTAAGTAGTCAGGAAGGGAAGTGGGAGAATGCCTGAGGTAGACACCACTATAACACACCTATGAATGGAGCACAGAAGAAGGACTAGAAAACACTATTCACAAAATTAAAGAAAAGGATCTCAGAACTGGAATAAAACTGTTATCGTTTTACTTCACACATACAAAAAGATCATAAAAAGAGAACTGAGGAACTATTGACCTATCAGGCTCCTGCAGACAATCTACAAAAGTTTTCACTCAAGTACTGAACAATTGACGCACTGCAGACCTGTATTTCACCCAGTCCATAGAATATGCAGACCTTCAATCAGGCTTTTCCACAAAAGGCTACCTTTTGTGATAAATGAACCTCTGAAAAAGATTCTAATATAACTTACCATTATGTATGGCATTCATCAACTTCGAGAAAGCTTTTGAGTTAGGAGAAAAAGGGCTTCATGTTAAGATCATGTTTAACAGACACACAAAAGAATATATGTATAGACAGGAATTTCAGTGAACAATAATATACCTGAATACATCTTTCTTGTATTAGAGCTCTGATCATTTACAGTAGCACAAATTGTAAAATGGATTTATTTCTATCCACTGTAATTTTTTACTTCTATTTCTTTTATCAGTGTTGGTTAGACTTTAAATGTTGATTATAAGAACATTCCAGCACATGCCAATTAGCTGTATTCTAAAGCTAATATTACAAATAAAAATTCAAATTCTTTCCAGTGGCAATCAGTCCCTCCAAGAAAAGACTGATTTTAATTTCATTGTCTGCAACAAATTTAGAAACTCAAATGGAAGTTGCCTTGCTAATTTTAATCATGAGGCATCTGTTTTGCTTCACTGATAGACTGAGATGAACTCAAGCAATCAAGTCTAACAGAAAACGGTTGTGTCTCCTGGACTTCAGAGAGCTCAGTTCAAGAACAACTCAGATACACAGAAAGATCATCCAACTAGTGGTACACCAAAGGATTTGCTCATATGAACTTCCTTTCCTTCAGGGGTTGGGGTTTTTAAAGAGTATTGATCTCTAATCCTGAAGTGCCAGAACACACTCACATCCTCCGCCATGCAGCTGAAGTCTCTAACGCAGCCTCCAGAGCACCACGACGTCGTAATGCCCAGTTGCAGGGTGGTGGCAGGCATGCAGATGCCACCCCTCTTCGACTTATCCCACCAGCTTATTCCAGTTTAGGATAACGACCTCATGACTATAGAATTATTTCAGCTTCAGTTTGCTCGTTCACTCTTTCACACTACTAAGGAACAAAGCCCTCAGTTCACACATCTGGTTTGACAAGGTGATCAAATGAATGATGTTACAGGCCAGAGTGGGGCGAACACCTCTGTCATACTTCCATGGGGGAATTTTCTACCTGCATCAGCCTGCAGATCTGACTGCAATAACTATTTGGGTTCCAACAGGGCAACTGCCTTTAATGCTTTATTTTTCTCTTCTTTACTCTTGCCACAACTGGAAGCTAATAAACACTGCTGTCATAAGCCATTTTTTAACTGCCAGGCTCTTCTGAACATCAGAATTTCAAAAAAATTAATGAAGAACAAAGACACCTTAAAATTCTGTCATTCATACTCAAACATTACAAAACTAATTCAGAAGCAATTTTAAAAACTTTAAAAGCCTTGACTTTTACCTACTGACTAAAACTGAGTAACTAGCCAAAGGTACCCCAATGGAAATACTTCTAAAATTTGGAATATTTTAGTTAAAGCATTAAATACAAAGTGTGTTCTCTAAAAAACATAAATACTTATGTTGGGGGGTTTAAATTTTGTGGTACAGAAAAAAACGCACTATATACAAAATTCTGTATGATTCTTGACAGAAGTTCATTAATCTGAAATAAATGAAACTGATAATTTTAATTAACCTTCTCAGCAGTTTTCAGAGAACTAAAAAAATACAAAGATACACTTATAATTTACAAGGAAAAAAAATCACTAAAATGGACAGAGCTAATATAACTGGAATCACACTATACAGACAAATTCTTTCTCAGATGCAGAGGATACAATGCAACTGCAGTCTGCCACTCTTAAGTGCAGAACCATTTCACCCACACCTTCTCTCCACAGCCTTTATTTGATTATATCAGTTCATTCCAGTTATACTCAATTTTTTGTGCACAAGAAATAGCAGCCATTTTGATCCACCATTGCTTTCAACACTAAAGAAAGCCCCTTTCAAATTTAAGGAACCATTGGGTAGGTTTGGAAGGCAGCTCGGGGTGATGGGGTTTTTTTGTTTGGGTTTTTTGGGGGGGGTTGGTTGTTTGTTTGGGTTTTTTGTTTTATTTTGTTTTCTTTATTTTTTATTTTATTCAAACAAGCTCAGTCCTAGACTGCTGAAGCTATACCTGTTGCTTTTGTTTCTTTAAAACTGTACCACACAGGAGCTACCACTAATCCAATCAATCACATACAATGTATTCCCAAACATCACTCAAGAAGTATGAGAAAGTTTCAAAGCAGAATACACCGGATATGTCCCAATGCAAAATTCACTACTATCAGATAACACTTCATAGACAAATGAGGAAGAGATGCAGTTAAAGAGCTAACGAAACACTAGCTGTTCTAACACAGACCTCATCCAATTACACAAGGAAGGGCCAACACTAGATCAGTCCTGCTTGTGACTGATGGAGCTAATTCTAGACTCCCCCCAAGCCTCTCAACAAAACAGAAGGAGAACTATTCCCCTACCACCACTCCCTTCCACACTTCATAAATTAGTAGAAGGCAGATGAAAAAAGGTGTTTTATTCTGGAAGGAAAAAAGAGCTACTGTCTTGGTTCCTGTGTAACTGCCTTTATTGGCAGCTGTATCTTTCCTGACTCCTGCACTGAAGTACCCCCTCCCAGTCACCGAGCGTTCTGCTACAATGTACAGCCAAGCTATTGAAATCCAACATGCTAAGGTGTCAAGAAAGATTAAGGATGGTGAATGATAACTATACATACATATAAATACATATACATACATATACAAAAAACTATGTGCTGTAACAGCTGGACCTCACTTCTCATTGCTTTGGATTATTTGCCTTCTCTGCTGCCTCTCGCACTTTCAGTTTTGGCTAAATCTTTCCTGTCTTCATCTAATCCTTACAGCAGCTGCTATTGTTTGCTTTATTTAGAACCTTACAATTATTCCTCCTTAAAATCTATTCTGCTCAGAAAAAACTTCTACGCTTCCAGCTCATTTATTTAAATTTCTGAAATGACTCAGTATTAATACCTACATCCAAGCCTCCACCCTCTGGCTGTTCATTACTTGTTTTTAAGTGAATTGGTTGTGCATACAAAAACTCAAGTTCCATTCTAAGCTTACCACTACGCCACAACAGAAAAAAGGCCTAGTGACTTCGTGCCGAGGAAGGATGTTATTTGCTCTAACCAAGCCCTAAATCCATCAGATTAGGCATTTGTCCATGACAG
>VZRQ01009616.1:205853-249633 GCA_013397975.1 Machaerirhynchus nigripectus
GACGTCGACGGGGGGGGGGGGGGGGGGGGGGGGGGGGAAGTTTAAAAAACCAAACAAATTCCAACAATTTGCATTTTACATTCTTATGTGAAAGCTAACTATACTGACAGCTTATGAGCCACTTCTTCATTTGTTTGGGGGAATGCAGAGTGTGTTCGATGTTTGGTTTTTTGTTTGTTTGTTGGGGGGGATTCTGTTGAGGTTTTTTTCATTAACTTGGAATCTCTAGTCATTCCTATCTCACAGATGTTCAAACAAATAAACAATGGGAAACAGAAATAAAACCAAGTCAAGTACGTAGGATCTAACAGGATTACTCATGCACAAGTCCTAGTCGCGTGTTCGTATTCTTTAGTTCTGTTTCTCAACCCAGAATTCTAGAGCTATACTGGTCCAAAGAACACAGATGCTCACTCACTTTTTTATGACTAAGTATTTCCATTTTTTCCAGTTACTTAGTTTAGTGAGAACCCTTTTCTGAACCTTTTACCACTGCATGTAATTCTCTCTCCCAAAAACATATGCAGCAAGCTAGATCACTCTCTAGGGAACAGTTGAAAATGAAGACTTTACTTCCTGCTATACTTATGACCTTCTCACGTATCTACCAAATCTGACACTGAAAGATGAAGACTTCTATTTAAAAGCTGAATAAAAAGTATAGAAAGAGCAATATGAAGTAATGAGTTTGCATCTAAACTAGGTGTTAAATCCCATTTTGGTTCAAATGGACACAAAATAGCTTTACATTCAGGAGCAGATAAGAAGTAGCTTTTCTAACAATACAAAATAGTTTATTTCACTTACTATTTCCTGCATTATCACCACAAAAGCGCTTGCAAGAACTGTCCTGCTAAATATTCTGACAGCACACTCTGTGTATATGGCATACCTGTATATCAAGTTCCTACAACACCTTTTCAGGTATGCCTAATACTCTTGAAAGAGAGTTTTATTTGAGTAACCTTCTGGAAATACATTGTTGGCTTACCTCATCCAATTTTCTGCGTTTTAATCATGTTGGGGAGATTCATCAAAAATGAGCTCACATTCAGATGGATCTACATGCAGATCTTGCAGGTACAGGCAATGTTTGTACAGTATCAGGAACTACCACACAGTGAAAAGGCACTGGGACACAGTGTCACTTATTGTACCTAAGACACATCTTTATGCACATGGAGCTACCAGGGGACCACCTGACTGCAAATCCTTCACTACAGAGCCAGAATTGCTGGGGTGCATTTGCTGCAGCATTGTGCCGAGTGACACGCTACAGTACCACAGCACAGGTGGCCTGGAGCTTCAGAAAGCTGCTGTTCTCAGTCCTATCACATCCATATAACCTGCTTAAGGAAGAAAAATTAATTACTTATATAAATAGGAAGCATAGGGACTTGATAATCAGGCACCTGGCCCTATTATATTTGTTTTAAAAAGCAGTATAGCTACTATACATCAACACATGATCTCTCCATTCTAAGTCTTAATGGATTTGTCACTGAGCAACATGTCACACTGAAAAGCTCAATTATTTTAAGGTTACTAGTCTTTTTTATGCTACTGTATTATGTTAGCATTTCTATTTAATTTTTTTGTTTTCTTTTTGAAACTTTAAAAGGCAATTGCAGAAATTACTATGATAATCAACAACAGCTCTAGACATCACAGCCTCTCCCCAAATATAATCCGGAGACAACCTTCAGTCAGTTTAACTTCTGGTACTGCAGCTCTTCACATCAAATAAATGGAAAGTTTAAAAGCTAAGTACACTTCCTTCTGATTTTAAAAACCTGACTGTAGTGCTGTCACCTCCGACTGACAACAACAAGAAAAAAAGAATTTTGCCATATGAATTGGACAGTCTTCAGAGGGACAAAAATGCTTCAAGAACTATCAACACATACACATCACTTATTTTTCAGCTATATTTGATTTCTGAAAGACTTGAAAGTCTGTAAGATCTGAAAAATACAATTTTCAAGGAAGGGTAAAAAACCCTACTGCTCCTTTTATAGTCAAGCCTCTTCTCTACCCTCCCCCACACGCACTTTTTTATGTTCCCATGTCACCTTTAACAGATTTTATGGAGTTAAAAGACTGATTGCTATCTCACATTTGACTTACAAAGAATGCCATACGCTAATAATTGACTCCAGATGCCAAAAAATGTTCA
The DNA here is from genome assembly GCA_013397975.1 of Machaerirhynchus nigripectus. Lineage (NCBI taxonomy): Eukaryota > Metazoa > Chordata > Aves > Passeriformes > Dicruridae > Machaerirhynchus > Machaerirhynchus nigripectus. Next base: position 208,030 of record VZRQ01009616.1, read on the forward strand.
CACTCAAGAGGATGAATATTTTAATTTTAAAATATATATGCAAAAAAACTCTTAATTTGATACCATTTTTAAAGTCCATTTTTTTAAGTTAAGCCATTTTAAAGGAGTTTCTGGGAACTAAACAGTTACAAGTAAGAAAACACTTGTATCTCACTTTATTTTCCATGCAGCAATAGAATTAAGGAATATATCCTTGATCTTTAGAAAAGGGATACATCTCTAAAGCAAGTTATCAAATTCTGCAACAAAGACATCTGATAGGATAGAAATCATAATTGCTTCACAGTGTCTCCTTGTTCTCCTGCTCTATTTAAAATTCTAATTCTTAGTTTTATAATAAGAGTTACAGAACTAACATGATCTAAGCACAAAACTGGAAGTTTCAGTACATCTTCTCTTTCTGCCCTTATTTAATAGCACATACTTTACTCCATGTATCTGCAAAGACAATCAGCCACTGGAAAAGCAGGCAGTTTATTTTCTTCACTATGCAGACAACAATAGTAGCAAAGCTGTCAGCCAGCTCTCATTCATACAGTGTGGTTTACACAGATTACGCAGGCCTAAAGCAAATTAGTTTTTATTAGGAGTTCAAACCTAACACCAAATATATACAAGGCTCGTTGTAGGCTTGAGTCAAATATAATATAAAAGCAAGCAGTTTACAAACAGCTCATGGACTTCCCTGAAAAACTTTCCCTTACCAAACAAAAAAGATTTATAGCTAAATTTGGAAAGGAGTAAGTACAGAAACTTCAGCAGCCTTTAAGCCCTCCCCAGTCCGTTTTCTTATCTGCCAGTATAAATACAACTAATAGTCAGTGTATTCATACAGATATTTATTATGTTTCAAAAAGTTGGTATCTAGATGCCAATTCTGCAAATAATTCTGTATGAGCAAAAATCCACACCTGCAGAACTTCTTGTAATTGCTACTAAATTAATATTTGGGTAGAAGACTCACAAAGGTTTAATAAAAACAGTATTTCAAACAGTTTAGAAATTATTACATCTTTTTCCTAAGCTATTTAAAATTATGTCTTTTTCTCAAAATTAGCAGCTACCAAAATTTTCTTTATTATTAAATGAAAGACCTAAAAGGGAAGTCAAGAAAATACACATTCCCTTTCCTGTATTAATTTTTTTGCTTTGTTGTGGGTTCTTTTAGCATCTGAAATGTATTACAAGTTCATAATTTAAACATACTATTTGCTGTTGACTGTCAGAGAATAACAAATAAATAAATTATGACATCTTTTGAAATTTAAATAGAAGCTAGTGCCCAGACTCACCATAATTTGGGAATCTCGTTTAAAGATATAATCTTCAAAATTTCTATTTTAACCTGACAAACACATTCTCATACAACAACTAACTAGTCATGTAACTTCCACAACTGCCAAGACCTTCTCTGATATTAGCAGGCCTTAGCAGCCTGACATGGAAGCTCTATCCAGGACCTTCCTGGGACATTTTTTTTTTCACTTCAGAAAGCCCTCCCATCTGTGTTCACTCAAAAATAAAAACTTTACAATTTTTTTGAGAAAGGAAAACTTTGCCTTCTTTTAAATCAAGTTTTGTTTCAAAGCGATGCTCCAAGAGTTTCTGGTCTTACAACATTCACAGGGCGGCTGATTTGCATCTCATGCACAAAACTGCTTCCATGGAAAGTCAGGCAGCTTGGAGCCTTCAAGAGTGGAACAGGCTGAACATTTCTTGTTTTCAGCAGCCCATCCAATTAAGCACTATATGTATTTTTCCATTGACTTTTTTTTTTTTAAACAGAAAACAGGGCAGTTACCAGTATGCAGTATTCAATTACCAAAAAATAAATCTTGACCAGGAATAGTAATTCCTTTTGTATCACAATTATGATCATGCTTCTAAACATTTTTGTAAACTGAAATAGTCTCATATTAAAGATACTCCAGTCTAGCAAAGAGCTTCAGACTCTTTGAAAAGGATGTTTTAAAAATATCAATCACTCTATGCCTCTTCTCAACTTTCACATTCATAGTCATATTTTAGGAGGAAATTAGTATCATAAATAAAGATAGTACTTTGCTACCTGCAACATGTATGGAGTAATTTCTATTAATTATGACGTAATTTTCCTACCCCTTCTTGAAATGAGGGTCACAGTGATGACAATAGCCTTTTTTCTAAAGTATAATAATGTTCCATCATTATTCAAAAGTTTTCGTAAGTTTTCAAAAAACATCTCTGTTAAAATGTTCATTGTTCAGTATTTTTTTGTCCACAGCCTTCTTAATCAAGGAATTCTTATTCATTACATCCAAGTTCATTTTTTACAACATACATTTTTAGAAACCACTCTGAACCCTGAGAGCAAGCAGAAAAAACAACTTAACTTCTCAATCTCTGATAAAATCATAGAACGTACTACATTGGAAACCAACTCTTGCAGACCCATGCTGCCTGAATTTATTACTAGTTACTATGTTTTAAAATGCATTATTTACCCAGTTACAAACTATTTCATATGCTAAACTGATGCACCATGCTACATTTTCTTTTAAAAACCAAAGAGATAATACAGCACAGAATTAGGTTCATAGGTAAGGACCAAACAAATATCTCTGAAAGCACATTGATTGCTTAGCTCTAGAACTTCCTGCACTTGCAAATCAAATAAATGTGTTTGACTAAACTGTATCTTCTAGAAAATAAATTTTCAGAACTGAAATTTGTTCAACTATTACTTTCTCTCACTTGATCATGTTTTACCTCTTTGTTAGGTTAAGGATCATTGTAGTACCAGTTTACATATCCATCGTCTGACAAACTCACTCCTTAGCTATTCTCCAATAATGTGCTTTTTCCAGTTGTTGAATCCTTCTTGTGGCTCTTTTCCTTACACAGAGCAAATCACAGAACCACACATAGTATTCAAAGACCAGACACACTCTGAACATGGAGCTGCCTTTCTCATTAGCTTGCTGTTTATGCATTAAAACCCTTTTAAACATAGCTCAGAACTGGAAACTCAGACACAACTGATTAATCATCTTTATCCTTTTTCTCTACAGCCCTGCTTTCCCCAGAAGGCCATCTTTATCCTGCAAGTACACATCCATCTTTCTAAGGCATAATCTTCTATTTTAGCTCCACCAACATAACTCTTAGTTTGTACTGCTGACCAAGAGATTCATTTTACCCTGTCCTCATAACCAGTTTCTTCAAAAACTGCAGAATTTTCCAACAGATTTCACAGACTATTCTGAATTGGAAGGGACCCACAAAGACCAGGGAGTCCAACTCTTAAGTGAACTGAGGATCGAAGCCGCGACCTTGGTGTTATGAGCACCATGCTCTGACCAACTGAGCATAAGGGGAAATAACAAAGTTAACATTGGTTTAATAATTCTCTGATCACAATAAAATTGAAACTTACCTATTAACTATAATTAATGCAAGGATTTGCTGACTTCCTATTATAAGCCTTTATTTAAAATGTTTATTTAAAATGCTGTATCAATTGAAATGGAGACATGTACTATGCCACTTTTATTTTAAAAATGGCAAATAAAATAAAATTAGTCCAGTAAGTTATTTTCCATAACTCTCAATATCCACCACTACTCATTACACTTTTGTATGTCTTAACATCTTTCTTTCTTCTGTCAGACACATCCTAATTGCATAACATTAACTACTTGCCAGTCTCTTACAACGTCATGAGTTTTAAAGACTTACTAAAATGTAACACTGACAGTCTAAAAGCATGGAAATATGAGGTATTCATCATAAGGAAATGTCAATACTTCTGGCTGTAGCTGCTGATAACAACTGTTTTACTTAAGAACTTTGAGCCATTTCATGATAATCACCATTTTCATAAGCTACTACCTCATGTGATTTCTTCCCTGTTACCTGATGTCTCCATGTTTTCTACACCAACAATCATAAATTTTAACCATTCACCATTCACAATGTACACCATTCACCAATCTCAACACTACTTCTGTTGAGCCTCAAATACGAAGAATGAAATTCTCTGCGCATTGATTTTGCCTTGTGTGCTTTCTACACCATGTGCTTAGTCCTAAAAGGCCATTAATATCTATTAGTATCAATTTGTTCTTTATATTCTATCTCCTCTGAATACAAACTGGCTTTTTAACACAGCAAGACTTCTGCTTTGGTGCACTTTGCAGATAGCACAAACGGTTTCAGAACAATTTTTTCTAAATTCTTTCTCCCAGCAGATTCAGCTACAAAGTCAAACTTTAAACACAGCATCATGAAGATTTAATATAAGTATTTGAGGGACTTAGTACCTCAATGAAAATAATTTCAAGTTACTCTTCTCCTTTGAAACTAGGAGTTCTCTTGCATCATCAGTGCAACAATGAGCCTAACAGTACCATGATCTTGCACAGCATAATGTGTGTAACACTGACAAAGTTTTCAGCACTGCTTGAATCAGATGGGAAAGGAGAACAAAATACACAGAACTAATCTGAAGCATTTAGCAAACTTGTATATAAAGCTGAAACTTGACTGCACAAGACATAAGATCAACTCAGAGGCACCTGTGCCAAAAACATTAATGGTTTCTCAGAATTTGAGACACTGCTTAAAGTGCTTTTAAAGTACAATACTGGGTTTGGATGAGTCCTTTATTCCAAAAAGTCTCTAGTGTTACCAACCACAGCATACTGAAAACTGGCTAAGGGCAGAATATGTATGATGATATACACAGGTAGAGATAAAAATGCAGGAAGACAAATCTAATTTTGCCTCAGTAAGGACAAAGGAATTCCAGAAGATGGACACAACAAGGGTGCTGAAACAATGGGCTAACCATTTCAAGGCCCAACTCGTAATTAAATATTTTCCAGTCTTCTTAAAGAAATAATAAATTTATAAGCTTTTTTTAGGGTTCAGAGTACACATCAGGGCACAAAATCACTCTTACAAAAATTAATATATTGAAGCAAATAATCCCTTGAAGTCAGCTGATACTACTGAAGCTGATAGTATACAATTAGTTGTACACTTGAAATCAAGAGCAGAACTGGGAAAGGCAAAGAAGTGCCTGAAGCACTGTAGTATTTCCAACAGCAAGTATCCATGCTGAACTTGGGAGACAACCGCACAAGAACTTTTATCTACCATGAAACAGAAATTTCAGTTAACTTCTGATACTTGATTGCTTTCCATTTTACATTGCTACATTACTCCAGAAAAGTCAGAAGGTAGAGTACATCACATAAAATGTTCTTTTCCCTATTGCCATGGGACACAAGCTCTCAATGCTTACAGTACTAGATTAGAAATCTTTAAATATTATTCCCTAGAATATTCCCTAGAAGGATGCCAAAAATGAACTTAATCCTGAGAATACAGCTCGTGTGACCTGGAAAGTTAAGACTGCTCTATAAAATTGTTGAGTTCAGATGAAATCCACAAACACACACCCTATTAAGAGATTGGGATCCTGAAATCACTCCCAAGACCAGCCCTATTTGGGGTGAACCATTATCAGCTTTATAGAAAAACTCCTGCAATAACAGACTTACACTTTTTTAGACAATAAACTTACACTGCTTGTGAATTCTCAACAAAAAGTGAAGTATTGTTTGTAAATGAGCTGATATCTAAAGACGTTTGGTGGGGTTTTTTTAAGGAGGGACAGATGAACTAGTAAAATGCTAATTTACTACAAAAATTCCGTATCACCCGACCAATTTAAATTTTATTTAATTTTTTTAGAATTTAGCTTATTCCTTTGAATTCAATGTTAAAATAATGTATACAATGTTTCCTATCAGGTTATAAATACATTTCAGAAAGAATAATAAAGAGCATAAAGACTGAACATTTAAGTGATCAAACCTTGAACGCATTAGATCAGTTGTATGGCAACTGAAATACAACCTGAGTGTATGTGTTGTAACAGCTTCCAATTACATGTCCTTATACTATACTTATATTTAGGGTACATCTCTGTTCTTACTAAGCAGGAAAACAGAAGGCCTGTGGACTGGATAAACTTGGAAATGACAAATATTTTTACAAAATGAGCTGAATATACTTATTCTGAATAAAACTTTTTGGGAAGACATTTAATTATGTATAAATAGCACATGATAAATCAGCATTACCTTTTAAAATAAGCTTCCCATCACATTTCATCTCATTTGAACATTAACTATGAACCCAATTATCATACATCTGTGAAATAATGTTTTTCATAATTTTTATGGATCTCAACAAGTGCTCTTAAAAAAACTGAAAGAGAATGATAGCTTCAGATAGCTGCTGTTAGGAAGGCTATTTAAAAAAAAAAAAAAAGAAGAGGAGATTCTTGCAAAAGTGCCTCAAAAGCTTTGTTTAATATGGTCTAGCTCATTCCTGGTTCTGCTTCTTTGAAGTATCAAGGCAACCCCAAGTGGCAATAAAAACTTTTTGGCCTGAGTACCCTGTGTTTTCACTCACTATATTTACATGCACAAAATCTTATCTGGGGGCTCGGGTCAAATAATTTAGATTCACCTGTTGGATCTTGTAACTGGACAATGTGGGCACATTGCAAAGAGAAACATTAACATTTTACACCTGAGAGAATCCATGTTTCTGATAATAGTGATAATATTCATATGTCCTTCCTCATTGCAACACAGCTGTAAATTTGGGATATTGGGTTGCTAAACCCAAAAAACACTTAATGATGAAGTGAGAAAAGCAGCACTATGACCATAAGAAACGGGGAAGATGAGGGAGAAGAGTACATTACAATAGCCTCTGATTCAAGCAGAAGTTTCTCGATAAATTTAGAGCTTGTGCTCATAGACGAAGACATCACACTTGTTTTTGAATCCCTGGGTTTTCTTGGTTTTGCTGGGGTGATTCTTTTTACGAATTTTGTTTGCTTGTTTATTTATATTCAAGTTCTTTGGCATCCTCAGAAAATATCACTGTTTTAGAGGACAGGTCTAATGCTGGCTACCAAGAATCTAAGTACACTTAATAGATGTGAAATTACAGGCTGAGTATCATGATAAAAGTAATAAAACCTACATAGTATTTCCATCCATGTATTTATTTACAAAGAGTTTAACATTATCACTGGCATTTTCTAGATGGAAGAGTGAGATGTAATAAAGAGGACAAAGGAAGCAAGAATGGACCTGGACAGGGAAAGGCCTGTTCAAGGAGCTGACAAGAGCAGAATATTCTAAGACAAATATAAGAGGGGAAACACAGGTCATTCACTTCAAACCAAGACCTTGTACTTCTATCTCTTACCCCAACTACAACAATACATAATCCACCTCAAAGGGATTATAAAAGAATAAGAAAGTTCATACTATAATAATCAGAATTCTGATATAAATCTGTTAGATGGTCTCTGTTCATAGCAGGTAAGAGGTGAACATGTTCTTAGAACAGCACTTTAAGCAAGAAGATAGTGAACCATGAAGTTTTGTCATATACCATTTCTCTTCATTGAGTTTAATACAGGAGAAGTATTTTTTAATATAGTTGCTACTGCTGTTGCCATTATTACCCACAGTAAAAACAATCATTTGCCTGTATCTAACTGCTTTAAAACAATGTGGCTTTGACATCAAGTTTTTAAGAACCTGCCTTGTTCTGAAAGAAATACAGGGATTTTTTTTCCTTGAACTGTGTATTTTTTAAAAGTATCTCTTGCTTACAGAGTGAAAGTATACAATACAAAAAGCAAAAAACCCTTCCCACAAGCAAGTATTCAAGCTCCATTTCTCTCTTCCCCCAAAATTAAGCAAAAAAAAACCCCCACTATAACAACAAAAAGGACAACATTTCAAAGTTTCAAAAGTGAGGTAGTTCTCTTTTTTTTTAATCAGAAAAGCTTTGAAAGAAACTTCAGGGCAACAAAGACTTTGGCAGATAAGTGTATTCTGCCAGGCCATTCCACACACAGGTTTACAGGAAACAGAAAGCCTCTCACAGCCCCAGATGCGCATAACATTTAGAACAGAGGAAGAACAAACCAGCCAATTTCAATTGCTAAACAGCACACGAGAATATGAAAATGTCATCCAGCTACACAGAAGTCCAGATTCAGAATATAATTTTACATGTTTAAACTGGTCATTCTCCATGAAGACATTTCGATTTTTAGTTAAGCTAAATTAGGAAAATGTAATTGAAGGACACATTCAGCAAAGCTGACATACCTGAGTACCAATTTTGTTTTCTCTGTGTAACAGAACACACAGACAATGAAGTTCATACTATCTTTTTTTTTTTTTTTTGGCTAAACCTGTCACGTGTAATTTTCAAAGAACCTATTTTTATGCAACTTTTCCCCCTACAGCTTCAAAACCTGCATTTATATAGCCTATAGGTCAATACACAGGTCAATCTACTACAGCCACCTACAGCACAGTGGCATCTACACATGGAACAAAACTTACTTTTCCAACAGTCCTTTTTCCCCCAGTGTGATTTTCATGATATTTTAAATGATACTATGCTCTGGAAAAGCATACTCAGAATTATAGCTAAAATAATAAAAACATCTTTTGAGGTAAGAAATCAAATCCAATAAATGCCTACCTGAACCCACTGGAGATGAACCAACACTAAGACTTTGTAAACTTCCATTCCTGAGCAAAGTTGGAGATTTTTGAAGACCAGAGCTTGTGACACTTCCTGCAGCAGATGCCACAGATGAAGTTGGGGAAGCAGAAGAAACTGAAAGATGGGAAATACTTTCTTGACTTTTATTTCCTTTAGGTCTACCAGGCCCATGTTTACTTTGCTTATTTCCTTTCCGTTTCTTCTCTGTTACAGTTTCTTCTTCTATTCCAGAAGTTTGAGCTCGTTTGTATGCTGTAGAAGTAAGGCTTGAATTACTTATGTCTCCAGGTGAGCTGTCAAAGTTTTTAGATTGGGAAACAGCTGCTGATGATGAAGGGAGACCAATTAAGGAAGTGAAACAATTGACTCCCCCCTCTTGGCTCCCAGCCTCTCCTTTATGTACATCTTTGGTTGAGGAAGCCTGTTGAGAATGCGTGAAACTGTCACTTCGCAGATCTGTGTCTGCAAAACTCAAAAAATCTTGGGGAGACTGAACTGAACTTCCAGAAGGTGACTTTATGCTCCCAGGAGTGCCCAAAAAGCTTCCTAAAAAAAGAAAGAAGAAGTACAATTATGTTTTTCCATGTAGTTTGATGAAAACTGATGGGAAGTATTATTATCTTAGAATAAAAAACTTTAATGTGGAAGGACTTTATGAAAAGCATTACCAAGAGCTAAAGAATTTATTTTTTAAATAACTCATTGGTTCTTCTGCTGATCTTCACTTTGCTGAATATGATTCTCAGATTCCTGTCTGAGATTCAGATTTGAATCTGGGGCACAAACAAGGTGAAAATGAATAATAGAAGAGTAACAACTTTGCTGCTTAGGCAACTTTGACATCCATCATGTTTTGCAGCCATAAAAAACACTTGGTGCAAATTGGAGCTAGTTTTTTTGAACATACACATATATAAAAAGAAGACTGATAGAAATGTGCTATGATCACATACACACTATGCCTGCAATCTTCCTTACCATTCTACCTAAAATCAAGGGTCTGACATGGGTCAAGGGAAACACAATTGGGCTTAATTTTCCCTGTCTGAAGAGGAGTTCCACAGAAGACGTATTTTTCAAAAGCACAAGAGAAAAAGTGAAAAACCGTGTATAAAACTGGCATTTTAAGACTTCTTTAGCACTGTCACAGAACCATAAAGATATTCTGTGTAACAGAATTACATTCCTTCTTCAGTATTTGGAATGCAGTCATTTCATCACTGTATTAGTGCATTCAAGGCAGAAAATGAAGCACTCTTGAGAAATACAAACATCTACTTGCACTGAAATTCACTAATTTTATACAGGTGGGTGTATGTGGGTACTGTTTCACAGATTTCAGACTGATGACAACATCAAGAAAATACTCCTAAATATGACATTAGGTATAAAAAACCCATGTCCTTTAAAAACTAGTGTTTTATCATTAGTACTCCACCAACCATTGTTAAGAATTCCATTTAAAATACAATTTACATAAATACAGCTATTAAAAAAACCCATAGAAATATCATTGTTTTGTATTTTAAATAATTTATATCAACGTCACTTAATGCAGCCTAAAAGAAAATACATGCACATAGTACAGATCTATTTTGCCATCTGCAGTAACATTTTTCTTTAAATGAAGAATTCCAGAAGGCAATTTTCAAAGTTTTGAGAATTTACACAAAAAAACACGTGCTCTTCTTTCAAGTAAAAGAACCTGAAATATTGGAAGAGTTCTAGACAAATTCACAAGTGTTCACTGCATAAATAAACTCAAAGGAAAATCAACATCACAAAGTATAAAGGACAGTCAGCTACTAGACACCACAGTGAAAATTACTTTATAGAAGGCCTAGTTTGTTGTGTTTCAAAATAACATTTTATTAATTAAGGAATTTTAAAAAAACTTTTAATTTTTTTTCATCTTTTTTTCAATTCTGATGAAGATGCCATAGTAAAATTTGCTTTTTAGAAGTGCCCATAGTTCACATACTGGGTTTTAGCAAGTTCAAAAAGTAAAAGATTTTGTATTACCTAAGGTAAATAAACCTTACATACTCACCTTCTGCTTATATATTTTGATGACAAAAAAATTAAGTAAAAAGGTCTTTCACTCTGAAGAAAATAGTATACTTTAGACATCTGCATCTTGAAAAATTACTGAGGGGCCATTGCATCCTAGGCATTAGGTAGTCTGGTTCTGCATCCTATGCATTAGATAGTCTAGTTCCAGTGCACTGACTAAAAAACATCAGTATTACTCCCTTAAAGAGCTAAGACCTCTAGACTCAAATTCATATTAAGGTTTACCCCAGACTAACTTTTTGGCACATAAAGACACTTCTGTTAGCAGCTAAAGAGAATACTTTAACAGTCTGAACAAAAGCATCAGTTTCGCCCTTTAAAAATGCACAACCTTTTTTAATGTTATAGCAACAAATATTCTTACCCTGAAAAAAGTTGGGTTTTTCCCTAAAGTGAAACAACATTCTCAGTACTGAGGATAAAAGATTAACTATTTTTCAAGCTCTGCATACATAAAATTTCTAATTCATGTCAAAGCAGAAGTTGTGTTACAGCATAACAACCAGTACCTTGCTGAAAAGGGCTAGCTGCAGTCACAGTCGTTCCTGGATTTCTTCCAGCACCAGGCTTTCTTCCCCTCTGACCTGAGCTGTGACCTGCAGATTTCTTCCCTTTGCTCTCTGACCCTCTAGCCTCTGAAGAATCTTTTCCACTTGAAACGTGTGTAGGAACTTCCTGGAAATTTGCATTTGTAAATCGAGCTGAGGTATCCTCCAACCGCTTCAAGGAGCCTGACATGGAGTTGTTGCTAGTGCTTGTGTATGTCTGGCATTCGGAAAGAGAGAAGAAATTAAAGAAACAAGTCACACAAAAAACTGTAACATCTGTTTAAAAGACCTCATGCTTTCAGACAAACACAGAAGTGTTCAAATACTAGTGTAACTAGAAACAGCAGAAACTATAGAAGCTGAACTGAGAAGATTCTCAGCAAACAACTGAAGTACATAAAACATCATTTTGTGGGATGCATAATGGCTTTGTTTGAAATTTTTACTTCACTGAGGTAAATGGAAAATGTAATGGCTACAGTCTTTATAGTCTATTTAAGTAGGATATTGTTATTTTATGCTTAAAATTAAAAATTAGAAACTAAGCTTTTAATGCTTTTCTGAACATAAAATTTTCATTCCTTTTTTGTTAAACTGGAAATGTTTCATCAGCAGTGGAACTGCTGAAGACTTCAGAACCTAAGAACTTGGATTTTAAGACTTTATAGTCTCAACACCAAACCAAAATCGATTCCCTGGCAGGTGAACCATCCCCCATTCATCCAATTCTTTAAGCACCACCAAGTAAACAAGACACATGAGAGAGCGGACCAAGACACACTTAATTCAAACCCTCTCTCTGACAGGTAAGAAAACACTCTTGAGCTCCCAATGCAAATTTCTTCCTCAACCCCTACCCACCCCCAAGAATTCTGGCCCTTCTCCTACACTCATACACTCTCCACAGGGCTTTCAAAAATTTCATCTTTAGGTCCATTATTCATCTGTTAAATTTTGCCAGAATTGTTCCTACTGGTGGACAATAGTCAAAAGAGGTTTCACAGAAAGTAATTAGGTGGGCAGGGAAACTGCATGCACAACATTAAGAAACCATACAAGGGAATATTATTGTTCTCATGACTGAAAAAAATGTGGAGTTCTGATAAAAGTGTTTTAGTAACATAAGAAAGAAAGTGAAAACAGAATCAGGAAAAAGAAAAAAAATTCTACTGTTATTTATACTCTAGCCACGTAGTAAATTAGCTGTTTAAAGCTTCTTACAAAAAATATGGATTAAACGTAGAAGCTACTCATCTGTTCAAAATAAGCTTGTCTGTTTTTCAGTTCTTTACAGAATAGAATTTAAAATAGCATCTACAGTTACCTCCATTAAAGACCACACAAACACTTGCCTCTTAAAATTGAGCATACACACACGTTTTCCCTGCCCCAAGTGGGATGCTTGCTGAATTTAGGCCTACAACAGAATGTTTCTTCATCTTTACATAAAGCTTTGTATACCAGCTATATAAAGTTTTCCATATTTTACTAAAATAGCTAAGACATTTACATAAACCTTACTTGTCAGTTGCAAATGACAGAAGACAACTAAATATACAAGCTTTGAGGAAAACAAATATTTCAATCTATTTGCATACCAGGGCCAGGCAATGACAAGTAGGCATTAATTTGCAAACACTGTGCTGTGATTTGGTTTGACTGCACGCCTGAATCCCACTCCTGGCAGATTTTGAAGAATATGCATGCACAATACAGCTCTGCTTTGGAAAATTTTGCTCCAACAGGTATTTGTGTTTCAGAAGGTGGTACAAGGTGTACTGAAATCTACATGCTTAGTCAGAGAATCATGAACACCAACATAACGAAATATACCCTAAGCACAGAGAGCTACTGTCACTTTTACAGTCTCCATCTATCACTCTGTGCACCCTGAAGAATTACACCATCCATCTGCAGCAACTCTTACACCTTCTGGGGATTTATGGTAAACGTGCAATAATCACTCTTGGTATACACAGTACATTCCAAGGTTTGAGTGGCCTTTAGCCCTGTGCAGGTGTATAAAGCAGCAGCCTTGCACAGAGAGGGGAGGGACCAGGGCAAGTAATTCTCCACAAAAATGCCAGATGGTAAGAAGAGAGTCCAAGCAAAAAACAACCAACCCAAAAAACCCCCAGAACCAACCCTGGGTTTGCATGGCCAGGTTTTAGTAGTGGAGGGGCTAGACGGGGGGTTTCTGTGAAAAGCTGCCAGAGGCTTCCTCCATGTCTGGCAAAGCCATTTCCAGCCAGCTCCAGGAACCAGGGCTGAGCCCATCAGTAATGGTGGTACACCTCTGTGACAACGTATTGAAGAAGCAAAAAACAGAAAAGGGTTATTGGGCAGATGTAACTGCGCCCAGAGAAGAGCAGAGTGAGAACATGTGAGAGAATCAACTCTGCAGACAAGGTCAGTGAAGAAAAAAAGAGGGAGGAGGTGCTCCAGGCACCAGAGCCAAGATTCCCCTGCAGCCCATGGTGATGACCATGGTGAGGCAGCTGTGCCCCTGCAGCCCATGGAGATCCATAGGGATACAGAGATCCACCTGCAGCCCATGGAGGTATGGAGGAAATCCATGCCAGAGCAGGTGGATGCCTAAGAGAAGGCTGTGACCCTGTGGGAGGTCTGTGCTCGTGCAGGCTCCTGGAGACCTGAGGAGAGAGGAGCCCATGCTGGAGCACATTTTCTGGTAGGACTTGTAACCCTGTGGGGGATCCACACTGGAGGCAGGCTGTGCCTTAAGGACTGCACCCTGTGGAGAAGTGATCCATGTTGCAGCAGTTTGTGGAGAAGTCTAGCCCATGGGATGGACTCATGCTGGAGAAGTTCATGGAGGTCTCCCATGGGAGGGATGCTGGAGCAGCTGAAGGACTCTTCTCCTTAAGGAGGTGCAGGAACAACCAGTGATGAACTGCTCATAACCCCCACTCCCCATCTCCCTGCACTGCTGATGGGAGCCAAAGCTCAAAACCTAAGACAGAAATTTTTTATGAGGAGTAAATACGGGGCTGATGGCTCTTCCCAACTAAGAAAGCGGGCAGAAGACGAGGCAGCAAGAGAATTCAAATTCCTAAGTTATTGAAGTTCTCCTTGAAACATTCTCTATCTATATCCCAAAAGGGAAAAAATGTAGTGCTACTACATTAATCAAAGAGTAGTCAGGCATTTCTTATTTCAAACTTTTTCAAACTTAACTGATTCAGACTGAACAACATTTGGTGAGACATTACAGGGATGCACAAAAGTGCCTCTCAAAATAGCAGGGACTGGAACATCAGTAAAATTTCTTGGAATTGAATTCTGCAGAACAAACAGGCAATTCAAGTACAATAACAGAAGATAAATCCACAGTTTATCGTGCAGCCTTTAATGGTTCTATCTTAAGAAACCATTCATCCAGATAAAAACATGCTGTAAGACATCACCTGCATAAATGGACAACACCACTAGATTTAAAAAGGATTTAACATCTTTTAAAAGGAAAACCAAATTCCATTTCAAATTTCAGTTCCTTCCACAGGAACATTATGGTAGCAGAAGTGATTATATACCATGATAAAATCATGCATTCAAATATAAAGAAAGACAGCTGTGAAACAGACATCAGATCCAAATCAATTCTAGCTACTTTATGTAAAAGGACTCATAAAAGTAATACATTAATACAATATTCTGAACCAAATATTCATCTTAGAAAAAAATAAAGCTTGCTTCATTACTAAAATTTCAAAGTTTTGAGGAACACATTATGAGTTTATAACCTAGAAAAGCAAATGCATGTAAATGGTGTTAAAAGGACTTAGGAAAAAAAATTAACCGAAGGAACTAGCCACAAAAAAAAAAATCACTTCCATATATCCAGTAGATACTTTTTTAAAAAAGCATAATCACACTTAGTAACCTCATTTAAAAAACTGAACACCAATTTTCCTGATGATTTGAAGCACTATAAAAAAAGGCAATAAATGAAGCAAACAATTAGGTGAAGAAAACCCACATGCAAAAGATTAAATAAAAAACCTAAATGGGCAGGATGATATTCAAATTCCACAATCAATATTCTATTTTAGTTTAATTCAGTTATCGTTTAGGTTCTAAAGATTTTTGGTTCACTTTAGTGTTTGCTCTAGCTCATCCCTGTCACTATCCATAGGAGTAAACTTTGTAATTAGGAAAAGGATAGGGAGGAAAAAGCAATTAGAAATAAGCTTAGCAGAAAACAGAATCCAAGTGTGTCTTTGGCATTAAAAGCATGTTCTAATAGGCAGGATGCAAAAGATAATAAATATTTCCATATATTTTCTTTAACTTTTACAAAAAATATACAGTAATATCACTTTTTGTAAAAACTTACGGTGATTAGATAATCAAAGTACAAGAGGGATGTAATTCAAGAAAGATAAGATCACACATAGTATAAAACCTAAACAAAGGTTGTAAAGTTTAAAGAAATTCCCACACAAGAAGCCTCTCTTACAGGCAATGAATTTTAGAAGCTGTCTCAGACTCAAGAGTGAGTATGTTTAGGGCAAATTAATAAAATGAAGCAACAAACCATGTGGACCAGTCAATACTATTCGAAGTGTTCTACAACCTAATTTCAATAGAAACTGTCACACTCACTGATTGCAATCTCTAATTGCTCTTAAATCAAAACAGCAAAGTGGTAAATTGACTCTACCTTTTCTTCTATTTTTTTAATAGTTATTGAAAGTTTCAGAAAACCCCTGACTACTAAGTCTCACTTGACACAACCGCATCAAAGAGAATACAGTAGAACCAGACAAAAGACTCTTAACAGAAGTGTGAGTTACAAATTATGGGATGTTAGCAGGTATGCATTCTCAAGGTAATAATCTTGCTATTGAGAATAAAGAAATATGGAAAGCATACTAAAAATATAACTTTCTTGGAGATTATTCCTGAAATTGATACCACTAGTTGAGAGAGTACTTCCAGAGACCAGAGAAAGTCAGTATTTCCATCGTTTCAGCCCGTCCTGACGAGGTCTTGGTGTACCACATGCAAACAGACATTTGTTGAATATAACACCTCAGCAACCAAACCACACACAGTTAACACAAGTCCCAAAACCTTTGCTAAAACACCATGATCTGTGTACTGAGCCCGAATGAATTCAAACCATGATTCCCCAGTTCTGATGTCAAACATTCCCACAGGAATGGGACACATCTTTTCCAACTCTGAAATCATAAAACCCATTTCTCAGTAGTACTGCCCATTACTCTGTAATGCCAACATTACTGTAATTTTATTGGGAGATAGCAAAAGTGATTCTTGCTGACTACAATGAGAACTGTCATTATTTAACCCTGTATATTGTCCCTGGAATTAGGTATTTTCTAGCACATCAACAGGAAGCAAAGGTCAAAGAACCTAACAGAACAACCTGCTAATAAGGCATATTATAAGTACATGAAGCACGAGCTGTAATTTCGTAACTACCAGTTTTAACTTACAGGTTCAGTGTCAGCTCAGCATACACAAGTGAATTTTTAAGGATAGACTTTCTAAAACTTCTCAAATTATTAAATATACCACAACTAAAAAAAATTCACTTGAGTCTCACTGGTACCTCACAATTACTGACTCACAATTTAAATACAAATCTCTAAGCCTTTCTCCGTATGTTAAACCTCAAAGTATTTTAGGATTTTAATTATAGGAAAAAATAGCAAAAGTGCTTGATAATTATAGAATTTATGCTCTTATAAAGCTCCTGTATTTATAGTGGAATGATTACATCATGAAATTTCAACATAAGTAACTGAAGTGGAAGAGGAGAAAAAACACACTGACTTACTTTTTCTGTAGTTACAGTAAGAGATGGAACCAAAGATGGTGAGGACTCCGACTGCTTCTTATATTTTTGCTTGTGTTTATCTTTCTCTTTATATTTCTAGAAGTTGTAAAAGACAATAAAAACTAAGTTCAGCCTCACCTTTAACATAACTCATTCTACATTGCATCAAGTGTTAACAAAATTTAAGAGACACAGCAATCATGTCCTGTGTTATTTGAAAAACACATTAATGTTTTGAATGTTTCATAATACAATTATATAAAAGCAAATCAAGTATTTACATTTGTTTTCAAAGCGCACAAACTGAAATTCTTCAATTATAACCAGCATTTATGAATGGACTGTTGTTAGTATAATCCCTCTTTACAATAATCACTTAATCAACAAAAGAAACTGGATTAAAAACAGAGACATGGCTTCTGTTTCAGAGATCTTCATTCATTTTTCACCAAAGATTTCTGTCTTCCTGCATCTCTGCATCTGCACAGTATTTTTTGTTCGGATACTAATGTAAATTATTGCAAGGTTTTAGCTTTAGCTCCCCTACTGACGTCTCCACGCATAAGAACATGAAATCTGATTTATATTTCATTTCCAAAAAAGGGGCATACATTTTAGAGACTAAGTAAGTATTTTCCATGGTAAACTGAATAAAATATCAAAAGCTATACAAATCAAATGTGTTTTTTAAAAAAGCTGAGAATTTATTCAGAGGGGTTTTTTAGTTTTTATTTTTTAAACATGAACGAAGCACTGGCAGTGTGAACAAAATTGTGCAAACAGAAAGAAAATAACTTCTTATCCCAGAGCCTTTATAGTATAACAGAAGTCTTTCATACTGGTAGAAATCAATTTTTGGAGGAATATAGAATCAGATCCAAACTGTATTTGTTTGAACAGTTTAGACAAATACTTTACAAAAATAGCCAGTCTGACAAAACTAACAATTAAACTTAGAATACAGGAGTTCAGTATTTTTTCTAGTCTAATCATAATCAAGCCATTTTTTCCTTAGCAATATAATATGGTTTACTTAGTGTCAGAAGATGCAAAGAAACTGCAGCTGTGAGAGAAAGTTACTTACAAGCTACTGGCACTCACGCATCTTATTTCTTTAACTATGTATTTGTGGAACTTTTGTGAACTAAAAAAATTTTGCAGAACAGCACAATGTATGGCTATTTTTTCAGACTGAGTGCTTCTACAGAGAGCTAGTAAAAAAGGTGCATACATATGGATTCACACAAGGGGTTTAAAAACCCTGTTAAGCAGCTTGAAAAGATGTGTAAGTCTGAAGAGCTACACGAAAACTCAGTAACTGTTTTGAATCTTAAAATCTACTCATGCTGATCTTTCTCTAACTATTAAAATGATTGTCCAGACTTTCCAAAGAATATCATTTGTTCAACAGCGCCTGCACAACCACTCTCACCAAGCACCAGGATGAGATGCAATATGTACATACTCCATTCAGGTATGACCAAGTATCATCTTTCTGTTTCTGTCACAACAGAAGAAATTATCAGAAACTTGTTTCACAGAATCAGCCTGAGAGTGTAAAAAAATGGGTTCTAAAATTCTCTAATAAAGTAAAATCTGTTAACTGACAACCTAGATGCAAAGCTGAAAGCAAAACACATTTATCTCTACCTTTATGAACTGTAAATACCAGGTGACTGACTCAGAGATCACCTTGTCTCTAACCAGCCCAAATCCACGTAACTAAACTTATAAACCACTTTTGCCAGGAAGGAAATACAGTTTAACTAAAAAAGTTCATAAATCAAGTAAAAAAGCTATCATCACCAAAATATCCTGTACAACTATACTTGCTAGAATACAATATATGAAGTTCTTTTAATTCTTCTACACTTCTTAAAACTCAAAGACAGGCACAACAGAACACTTTAAAAAGCTGATACGGATTTCTAGATTTGGGGTTTTTACACACTCGAGTGAATTTGGGGATTTTTTTCCCCTCTGCCACATGGATAGAAATATGGAGTTTTTTCCCTTCATAATAAAGTGTGCAGGTGTCATAATTACAATGACGTACACCATAAGGTAGGTTTTAAATTTTTAAAACCGAATACAGGTTGTTTGAAGGAGCTTTAGATTAGGGAAGTTGTTTCTGTTTTCTTTTGTGTTTTTCTGGAGGGAAGATTGTTTGCTTATCTCTTTTTAGACCAGGAAAGCACATTTGAAAGAAAAAAATAATATGGAGAGGAAGGATTCAAATGCCCTGCACAGTCTTTTCAATAACATTTTAAATCTTAACAGTCCCCAAAGTGCTACCCATACTAACAGAAAAGCAAGCAGGGATCAAAAATAAACAGAAGCAGCTACACCAAGATTGCCATGTTATCCATCAAATCTGTTGATACAAAAGACTTTCACCAGTGCTAAGCTACCAAAGTTACTACATCATCAGTGTATGTGTTTAGAAAAACTTGAGAAACAATTTCACTGAACTCCAGACAGCTTCAAGAAGGAAGCCATGAAATGGCTAACCACTGCCTGAGTTTCTTTAGCTTACATCATTCTACTGGGAAATTCAAATAATTCTAAATAATTTAAATAATTTAATTTGTAAAACAATCTTTTCTGTTGCATTTCTAGCATTCTTTTACTTTCAGTGTTAATTTCATCTAAAAGGCAAAGAAACATAAAATTCTGATCAAAGGAACACTTAGGATAACATACTGAAATCAACAGTAGTCCCAACACATTAAGGAGGTGTCAAGAAGGACAAGGGACACAGGAACAGCAGGAAGGAAGGGGGCATAAGCAACTACACATCTGGAAAGAATAAGCTTGATTTCTGTAAAGTGAAGCAACCACATCAAATTCCTCTCCCAGATCCAAACCATCAAGACAAAGTTTGCCAGAACAGCTTACCAAGGTTACAGCTTTCCACTCAAAGCCACTGCAGCAGTAACCCATCCAAAGGCTTTCTGCATACAGTATCTCATTCACAAGACATCTGTCCTTAACTCTACATTCCCTCCTCCTTTAGGTTATACCTCTTCTCACCATTTTTCCTTTTTTTTTTTTTAATTTTCTTTTTTCTCCCCAAGGAAAGTTGAGAAGTGCTACTTCTGAATGTGAATTCAAGTGCATACAACATCAAAGAACTGGAGAACACTTCACTGCAGGAAAAACTCTGAAAGAAATGCTCAGCTTTTACACTGATAAGAATAAAAATTTCAACAACAAGCTGCTGAGACAAAGAGATGTAGCTCCCGCAAAATGACTTCTTGCAGTTGCACCCTCTTCTACCACAAAGATGCATAAAAAGTGTAAGAAGAGCTCTGAAATATCCACTTTGGAATCCAGAAAAGGATTAACAGAGGGACATGAATTCCCACAATATTTAACAAATATGACAGCTTTCAATCAAGTCTGTCTCAAAGGCCACACAAACTAGCCATCTTCTCTACTGCCAGAAAAACGACGAATGGTTAGCTCCTCATGGACAACTCTGCATGCTTCACTTTTGCAAGATCTCTATTCAGCCACAGCTCTAAAAAAAGTTCAAAAAACTGTAGCAACAGCTCACAAATAAACATTCATCCATAAAATGACATGGGAACTCCCCCATTCTAGGGAAGGTAATGATATCAAATGTCTGACCTTTTACAAGCTTTACTGTAAGGAAAACAAAGGACAGAAGTTACTCTTAAGAAGGACTGAAAATAATATTGCCAGTAAGTAAAAGCTAAGGGAGCATTAAGGGCAAGCAGAATGCACATATCCCATTTATATACTTAGGAATGAGTTCAGATGTTCCAAACTCCTGTGCAGAGGTGACAAATGCAATCTGTACATTCTGTAAAATCAAGATTTAGCAGAAAACACAATTCCAAGGAAGAATATATTAAAAAAATACAAGGCCAGCTACAAAATTGACAAAGGAAACTTCAATCTTGATTCACAGGTAAGACAGTTGAGCAGACAAGAATCAGGCAGCTCCTGAAATCTTTCTTACTGTAAGAAAAACAAGGCATGATTGCCATGCAGCCATTGGGTAAGCACCTGTAACAATATTCATCCTGAACAACTTGAAGAACCCTGATTTATGGTGCAGCTAAATAACAGTACAAAATGCCTCGAGTTTGTACATCATGATTCATCAGAAAGCTTTATTTCTAACCAGGAATCTCATTTTTAGTTTTTGTTTCTTATCTAAAACGTTATGGAATCCCATCTTAACTCCAACAGCTACATGCTGCTAGATAACAAACATGGTGCAAGTTTTCTGGAATTCTATAGCACCTTCTGTACACTGTTTTCTTGTAGAGCAGAGATGGGGGATGAAGAAGGGGAAGGAAATACATTCTGATTGCTTCTATTTCTCCTACAAAGATTCACTCTACAAAATTATTACGTAATATGACTTCACAAATACACTTTGGTTCCAATTCTTCAGTTTTCTAGCTCATTTACTTGCTTCATCGCTCTAAAGATCAACACTTGCTTATTTGTCTTCTTTACTGTACCTTCAGAGAAACATTTGTGAGACTACTGTAAAAGACCAACATCTCATCAAAATATCAAATTAAGGATACATGTGTAACTACATTTTAGCTCCAATCTGTTACCAAGAGAGGAGATGTTACAAAATGTATCTTTTCAAACTTTGGACTTCTAAGCTTGGAAAAAACAAATAATACAAGTGAACAATAGGTCATATCTAGTGAACTAGAATCTCTTCTAGCACAGAAGAAATGAATGAGTTCAGCTTTTCTTTTAAATGGCATTAATAATTCTTAACATTTCCACATGGAAGTATCATTTAACTTGTTGAAGGTATTTACACCTATTTGCAATTCATTTTTATCTCAGGAATGCACAGCCTTCTTGAAAAGGGTTTCCATGGGACTTTATTTCATTAAAATACGTTCTGAAGTTCAGCATTTAACAGTTTGCTGTCACAAAGGAAGAAAAAGGTTTTCTGACACCACTCTCACCTTTCTCAGAGTGCTTAGCTTGTCAGACCTTCTGTCTGCCCACTCAAACTGCTGAACAGCAGCAACAAAAAAACAAGTGGAGAGTTTTCTGTTGTTTTAGTGAGCTACATTAGTTCTGTGAAGGAACCTGAAAGATGGACAGCAACAGGCACAAGAGAAAGATGCAGAACAGAAAAGCAAGAGCTCACAGGCTCAGGGAACAGAAGACTAACTTCTGTTTTGGAAGAATTAAAACACATGCACACTATCAGCAACCACCTGTGTGTAGTCCTTCAAGACAAAACTGCTCAGGTTCACCTAGAATTATTGCATTTTTATGCCTTCTCTATTACAAAAATCCTTATCCTCCACTTCCTTCAGTTGTCCCAAGTTTTTAAATCTCAACAACATATTTAAGTCTATTTTCCTTATTGATAATTGTAAGCAAAATCATCTGAATACCGAAATCACTAATTTTTCAGCTGCTGTTTAACTCCCTCAAATAATTCCAATGTATCAGAATGTTCTGTTAGCCTGGAGTACTTGTATTGGTTCTTTTGTCATTTATAGATTTTTCTGCACTATCTTTGTGTCACCAAAGACTGTAAATCCTGAGCTGTCACATCACAACTAACATCCCCAATGGAAAGCTGTGCATAGCTCTTGCTAACCCCCAATACCAGATCTGCCTCTTATTTGGGACTAGTAGCTATTAGCAATATAACCATAATAATTACAGAATGAAAGATGAGCACAGTCCACAAGTTTCAAACTCAAATCCTAATTTATCTTATTTTATAAGAACAGTCCTTGCTCAGGCATTCATCTAGCTAGCATTTTAAATGGCATAACCCACAGCAGAAAAATTCAATGCAGCAGCACTGCCACTGCAGTCACAGTAATAAAAGGATACAGATGAGATAGTTTATAGGGAGAGGTAGGACACTACTGCCAGCATTACTCATGCACATACAGCTCTAAGCATAAAACTTGTTCTTAAGAACCAGTCCTTGATTCAATTACTTAAAAACTCAAAAGCCTTGCTTTAATACAGAAATAATGGTCATAATTTTGACTGTCAAAGGTAAAAAGACTCAAGAATCAATGATAAAAATGCCATCCAAAGCTTCTATGAGGTGCAAGACTACCAACTCTTATCCAGAATGAGCTACGCCTTTGATATTTAACACTAAAATACAATGCTTCTGTTATGTGCACAATTTAATATTAATTGTTAGTAATGGATATGCAGTGCTGAACACTTGAGTAGCACTTCATAACTTCAAAAATGGTGCAAGATTAACCAAATCAACTACACTGGCAACTATTGCCAGTGTATTACGCAAGTATTGTCAGCGCTCACCTTCATTTACTCCTAGAAAAATTGTAAGTTTAAAATACGTTTTACGTTACATACTGCGAAATGCTCCACTGTCTGCAAGATAACTTAAAAGATACCTGTCAAATAGATATCACGAAATAGGCCAGCAGAATGGCAAACAGAAAGAATCCATTTAATTTTCCTGGCTCAGACAGTTAACATCGTAGATCATCTTTAACTGCCTACGGTCTACCAGCACACAAAACATGCTAGGGGTGAATAGCACATATATACAACTTCATAAAAAAAGTATCCGGATCACCTTCTAGAAACTGTTACAAAGTCAAAGTACTAGTACTCTTGTATTAATCCAGGATCCAAAGCCAAGAAAAAAGAGTCTTTTAAAGCATCTTTTGCCTCTGCAACTCTCACAGTAATAGCTGTAGAATTGAAATTGTGCTGGTTTTGAATGGGATACAGCTAATTTACTTCACCTACTTGATGTGGGGCTGTGTTTTGGATTTGTGCTAAAAACAGTGTTGATAACACAGGAATGTTTTCATTTTTGCTGAGCAGCTCTTATACAGAGCCCAGGCCTTTTCTGCTTCCCACCCCACCAGCACCTGGGCTGGACATGCACCAGAACCTGGGAAGGGACACAGCCAGGAGAGCTGACCCTAGGTGACCAAAAATATCCCATGCCATATGGCATCATGCTCAGTATATAAAAGTCAGGGAAGAAGAAGAAAGGGGGGATGTTTGGAGTGACAGCATTTGTTTTCCCAAGTAAAGGTACATGTGATGGAACCCTGCATTCCTGGGGATGTCTGCCTGCCTGCCCATGGGAAGCAGTGAATGAACTCCTTGTTTTGCTTTGCTTGCATGCACAATTTCTGCTTTACCTATTAAACTGTCTTTACATCAACCCGCAGGTTTTTTTCACTTTTAGTCTTCTGATTCTCCCCACCATCCCATAACGGAGGAGAACAAGTGAGTGGCTGTGTGGGGATGAGCTGCTGGCTGGGGTTTTCAGTTATTTTCTTCCACAGTGAAAACTCAAAGACTAAAATGTGTACTTTGTGATGGAAAAAGACAGTTTTAACTTAGGCAGCCTTACAAAATTCTACATCTCGCAGAACAGTTTTTAGGTATACCTGAGGTGGTGCATTTGTCCTTTTGATTTTATAATAATCAACTAACCCCAGCTGACAAGCTTAATACTATTGAGGTGTTTGCTGTGCTAATGTACACTAAAAGCACTACTCTTTTTTCAATTATATATATGATGTGTTACTGTAAGGTTAAAAAAATATGAGGTAGTCAAACCAGTAATTCCATTATAATCTTGAGAACTGAGACAAAAAGTTCCTCCTTTTTCTCTTACTAAAATAAAAGAAAATATAAATTAAAATGAGCTTATGTGCTTATGTTTTTTCTTGACCTCCACAAGAGATCATTTTGCTATGCCATCTATATATACCAACTGGTGCCAGCTCCAGTAAATTTCATGCAGTTGATTGTCAGGATGACAGTTGTATACACAGAAAACAGCACAAGTTAACAGACAATTTTACCAAGCAACAAGTTAAACAAGACTGTCACCTTTCCTCTTAAGCCTGCAGATAAAAGTATCTATTACTAAATATACTCAGATGGAGTAACTTTCAAATGAAATTTTGTTTACAGAGTCACACACTGTCAGTATTCCCAAATAGTTAGACTTTCAACAGAATTTGACATGAAGAGATGTATTAAAAAAGAAAAATCCACACTCCTACAGAAGTTAGTACAGAACAGGTGACCAGAAAGAGAAATGCTGTTCGCTGGGAACAACAGTAAAGACTGAAGGATGAAGACATCCCCCTTTTTGAACCCACAGAACCCACATAAAAATTCAGTCTTAGGAAACAGGAACTGGATTCTGCATCTTAGGTATTAGTGTATCTATACACTGAGATACATGTGGTTTATGTTTATTGACCAGGCTTTAGAGGTAGGTGTTTTAGAGGCATGCTTCTTTCCCTCTGACTGAACAGAATTTGGAGTAAGTTAACATGGATAAGCATCACCATTAGCATCTATACCACACAGTTCTTATTAGAATAATATTTATCTAGTATTACTTTTATTATTAAAATTGAAGTAATTTCAAAGTGGTTACAAACCACTTTTCTTCTAGTTATCTTAATATTCTTACAACTTTGTTCATCAAGAGCAGATGAAAGGATTAAACAGTCAAATATATTAAACTGATTAACAAAACTTATAAATTTAATAAAAATGCAATGAGATACTGCATTACTGAGATGAGTCTGGAGCTTTTTTCCCTAAAAAGTTACACAAAGCCCCCAATGTTCAAGTAACATCACTTAGTTTATGAAATGAGGCAATTCATAGAGGAAGGACACAATTAGAATCATCTTTGAAACACTCTATACAGCACTATAAAGTGACTCTTTGTGACTACATCAGATTTTTTTGTTTTGTTCTGTTTTTTAAGAGAAAAAAATAAACCATTGCTTATGCAGCTGAATGGTAACCCAAAAACCTGCAATCTGATCCTATTTTTACCACGGAATCTCATGTGATGCATGGCAGGTCCATTTTACCTTTTCACTGTTGGTTGTTCAGACAGTGAGGAAATGCCTCGGGAACGCCTGATCTGAGCATTTACAACTTGCCTTTTAACTGCTTATGACAGCATTAAAATACATTAAATACCATCAAGCATCTTTCTCCCAAATGGAATTCAGTGCCCTGACACATGAGCATAGGCTCCTTCACAACATATTGGGAAAGTCTGGGCAGTTCTAAAGTTACAAACCAACACACGGACTATGGAAACTTTCAATGCACAGAGACATGTTTTAAATTTTCCCTTCCCATGGGCCTAACAACCAACCTCCTACAGCAGAATACACGGAATGGAATGCACTGCTACAGCCTCTTCTAGGTGTTCAAGTTTCTATCCACAAAATCAGAAAAGCTGTAAGGTTTCTTTATGAACAAGACAAGCAGCAAAATGATGCCCATAATGCATTAGCAGCTCAGTATTTAGAACACTTATCCCAGCTCCTGCATTTTAGGTTCTCCTCTGATGCTCTCCAAGTTCTGTGATAGTGACATGAGGCTCCTTGACACTCTTTTGTTCTTTCTGCCTCTTCATAATCACAACTTCTTAGACAGTCACAAGACCGTTTTTGTTTAATTTACATTATATGAGCAATGATTGCAGAGAGTTTTAAATTGCCCCTTCCTGCTCAGCTCAGACCAAAGCACTTCTAGTAGAAAAGGCAACTGTGTAATTCAGCTGCTAAACAGTAGTTCCTTACTACATAACATATGCGTATTTTTCAGAAGTCATAAACATATAAAGCTAGTAACGTTGCCTAATTTTCATGTTAGTGGCAAAAAAAGACTTCTATTATACAAAGGTCAGTTCCAGATATGGGTAGTTCCTTCTTTAGTCTTTTCAAATATAAGACTGCCAGTAACATTAAAGCAAGGCATTCTTCCACAGGGTCATGGTGGCTTACGTTCTCCCAAGCAAGCCTGAGGTAAACACCTGGGCCCTGAAGAAAAGGGATATTATAATGGAATGTCAAGCAACATACTACCAACCCTATTTATGAGGGACACAGCCTCATTACTAATCATTTCTAAATAGCATCTCTGCCACAGAAACTAACAATGCTTAGGCAGCAGTAATCAGAATATAATGTAGCCATTTCTTCTGTAGTTTCAACATCATCATGAAAATTAAATCATAGCAAAGCTTTGGTTAGATTTGTTCAGGGTTTTTTTAATTATTATACCCTTACATATTCGTTACCAAATTTGTTGGCAGAGTGCCCAGAAGAGACTAAACACATACTAAGAAAGGAAACACAGGCTTTCAGCTGAGTCTGTTTGTAAAAATGACAGTTACCTATACTAACATTTTCAGACCAACCTTTTCTTACTGCAGTGTAGTATTTCACACACACACAAATGGATAGCTTTTGAGGTCTGAGCAACAAAAGTGGTTCCAAACCACAACCCATACAGCTACTGCTTGGCAAAACAGAAAGCTTTAATGATGCCTACAGATCTGATTATCCAAATTTCCAAAGAACAAAGATGAAAGATAAAGCAAAAACTACAGTGGCCTTGACAGGGATGTGGGTACCACACACATACACACACAAACGCTACTGTATCTGTGAAGAAAGATATAAATATTTACTGTAATACAACAAAAATCTAGATTCTCAAGGGATGTACAGAAGAGGAAATAAGGAAAGTCACCCTAAAAAACTGCCTACTCCTCCAAGATACTTAAAACAGTATATCAAATATACAACACGAGCTGAAAAAATAGCTGACACTATTGACTGAACACACTCAGTTTGAAAGCCCCCCCAAGTGTACCCTGAAGATTTCATAGGTATCACGACCTGGGAAGCACAGTATCTTCAGTCAAAGTCATTTAAGAAAAACAAAATATAAAACCCAAAATAAACCAAAAGACCACAAACCCACCAACTTACAAGTTTTGTCAATGTGAGTAAAAATCCATGCATGTACTTTAATAAAACATGACCTGAACTACAACACTAGTGAAAAACTAAGAAAAAAATATGGCAAATATTATTAAGGGTTTACCTTGCAGCTAATTCTGTAGTCTGTAATTCAAAATTGTTTTTTTCTACCAACATGTTACTGAGAAAAAAAAGCCTGCCAAAACCCCATACTTTTATTATTTTAGCCCTACATTTAGATTTAGAGGTACAACTGCATCACAGTGCACAGTCCATTCTTTTCTGCATTATCAGATAAAGATGGAATGACTCACCTACACCAATTAACAAGTCTACAGATACTTTTTAGATTATCCAAGAACAACTGGTGATCAACATCCATCCAAAATGGAAGGGATCTTAAAATCCAAATCAAATATTAAGGAGACTAAGAGTCTAAAGACTGACATTTGCTATTCAATTTCCTGTTTCTATAAATATAGCTCCTTTGTATAATACACATTTGGTCAAAGGATTCTTTGATTCCAGTTTTTATGTAATGATTTTTAATGTAAAACTAAGTTTACCCACATCCACACAAAATCCTGTTAAGCTATTTGTACAGTATGTGTTCAAGTGAGCAGTTTTGCATGTATTCTTAGAGGCCTAAAAAATGTGCCAAAGCATATTTGCATTACTGTGTCTGTTATCACCCTCTGTTGAATTTAGATGACAAATTTCCTACAGACAACTGTTAATTCAGCACTAATGAAAACCTAAAATAGCAAATGTCATAAATTTAAAATTATTTTTTAATAATATGTGAAGTCAAATTATTGAAAGAATATACCAGTATTAGAAATCAGCAGTTATGTTCTTTCTACCCTCACAGCAAGATTTCCCAGGTGAATAACAAGGTATTTTGCCACCACAGTGAGCTTGACCACCAGTACCAGTAAAATGTGTTAAGAAGAGATGTCAGTTCTTTGATACGAGAAAAAGATGTAACAGGTTGAAACATAAGGAATTAGATGCATGTGTTTAGCCACACAGTTGCTAAAATGTCTACTGTCTTTCCCATTTAGTCACAAAGGGTATACAAGAAAAGCTCTAAAAGAAAACTAGGGCAAAGGAAGTTGCATGGAACAGCCTTCCCAATGGATATGTTTCAATGTGTCTCTCAAAACTGAATACAAACAGAAATAGGGAAGTGCATATACAAATGCACCTGAAGAGGTTTCTTCATTGGATGTCAGTACCTATGGTTTATCACGTGTTATTTATTATTCAGTGCTTCAGAACAAGATTTTCTTCATGCTTTTCAGCAAAAATTAAATTTACCAGAAAATGCTACTTTTAAGCAGATGTGCCACATAATTAGCAACGACAAATCCACTTACTTTTTTCTCCTTCTCATGATGTTTATCCTGAGAGTGAGAGGAAGAATCACTTAAACTTTGATCATATGACCTATTAGATCCCCGTTTGCTCTTTTTCTAAAAAGAGAAAACATATTTATGGACAGAGAAAAGGAATCATTTGAATAAATAAAAAGTATAAAGCATTTCAACTGACAAGATGCCTTACTGTTTGAGGAAAAAACTTCAGTGCTTCAGTTACTGGAAAACTGACTCATTACAGACACTAAAATTCACAAGACTACTTGAATGTACACCAGGAATAAAGCCTATCCCTGTATCAACTTTTACACCTCCTGTAAATTTACAAGATATGCTTTCCATAAAGAAATGAAATATGCCACTTTTTAAAGGTTAAAAGATGCTAGACACATTTTCAGGTTTTCATAACATGAAACAAAAAAGATGCTGCTGAAATAAGTATCACATGAAGCCACAGTGACACCCTGACACATGCTTGAAATGCAATGTAAGGTGACTTCACGGCTTATTTATTATTCAAGCAATCTGTCTGGTCTATTTTCATTAAAACGGATTAAAAACCAGGATACAGAATGCTACACTCATGTCTGTGATTAAAAGTGGCAGATGTAATTGCCTGTATTTCTGTAATGTCTGAGAGCCTAGTTCAGGACTGCAAATACGTCATGCTAAGCCAGTGTTCTAAATGTTGGTTATTTTCTTGTAACCGAGGTATAATTTAAAGACACTTCAGGTCAGGGCTTTGTCAACCAGTTTTCAGTGGAACAGTTATATATAAACACCCACCATCTTCAGCAGTAAATACTAAGCACCTGTATTTACCAGGCATTAACAGTCACAATAATCCTAAAGAAAAACTGAAACACTTAAAACAATCTTGCCAGTCTTTACTGTTCTTATCATTATAGCTTCATAACTGAAAGCTAACTAATTATATGTCAAATATAGAATTATGTCTTTATCATTAAACTTGGTTTTTTAAATAAACATATCCGTTCTCAATCATAGCAGCACTGCAACAGTCAAATCAAAGGCATAACAGTGTAAGGGTTTGCCTTCACCACTAAGTAACAGACCATTTTCGGTCTTTTTGTATATACTTAGCCCAAGATAGTAAAAAAAAAAAAAATCTTAGCCTAGTAAGGGCCTAGAAAGCCCTGACTTATCTTCGTTATGGAGCAAATCCGTAAGTATTCACAAGAGCACAGAACTAACCTCACCAAGTTTATCTTCTAGAAAGCTGAAATGGTTGACTAGTCCTGTGTTTTTACCTCGCTGCAACCTAGAAGTCACACCAAGTATTCAACTTTTTTTAGCAGTGAAAACAAGTAATCTGCAAGTTTAACTATACTTACAGCAGTATCTGAACATAAGTCTATATATTTTAGTATTAATAAATAACGTTTTTTAAACATCAGTAAGTCCCTCAAGTCCACACACTCGCACATGAACACAGAAACAGATATCTGAAACTGACAGACTACTAAGAAGTGATAGAAAAGATTCCAGAGGTCTGATCCAAAACCTACTGCATTAACTGAGAAATTTTAACGTCTTTCATTTGCTTGTTTGTTTTTTAAAAATCAAACCTCAAGTCACTTCCTTGAAGGGTGTGTTTCAGAGAACTTACAGACAGGAATACTCACTGGCTACACAGTGAGAGATAGAACAAAAGAGGTGGGGCGGAAGAGTAACAGAAGCAGAAAGAAAAGTGAGTGCTTCTTTATTCTCTAGAAGTAATATTTTCTAGTTTATTCCAAAACGGACTGAATTTCTTGAAGGCACCTAAGCAAATAGCAAAAGAAAACATTCCAGGAACTCAATGAAAAAAAACCACTACATGTGCATGCTATTTCTGGCAGAGGGGGAAAACCCACACATCTATTAACTAACCACTTATAAAAACATTTCCAGCTACTATTTCAGTAACTGTGATTAAAACATTGTTTTAATGAAATACAATCTACTTTTTGAACTACGTGGAAATATTATTTCTAGTGCTAATGGCAATTCAGAGTAAAAAAATAAGTCAGTAACATTTATTTACAGAATTTAATAAATACATACCAGTTTATTAAAATGGTATTTACAGTAGCCACAGTATTGGACGTTATCTGCACCATTGCCTTCCTCTTCACAAAGAAGTCCTGCAAACTGTGCACTAAAAATAAACCAAACAACATTCAAGGAAAGCCATTTTATACCAGTTTGTACCACAGTATCACAGCTGAAAATGTATGGATGCTTCTATCTGCAATCAGTAAGAGATTTCCACACAAATGACTTCCAGTGGCATGTGAGCACATAACCAATCTTTGTAGCCCAGGGAAAAACATGTATCATTCATACTTTGGGCTGCTGCCTTTTTTCAGTCTTTAAGCCACTCACAAAAGCTTATAGCTTGCAAATCTACATTTACTATACAGTTACTTCCACAAATAATTAAACAAAGCAATCTAGCTCAAATTCAAGCCAAAAATTATCTAAGGAAAGATCAGTTTTTAACAAAACCATACTATAGATCCAAAGTAGAGGTTTTTTCAAAACTCGCATACATCCTTCTCTGATTTGCCATGAAAATAACTGGGTTTTTTTAACCTAACTTGAATTACATAGTAAATCAAACTGTATTTATTAGTAAAATACTGTGGCAGGCTAATTTCTTTCAAAAAGAACAACACTTATAAGTTGCACTGACTGGGCTAATTATTACCTTATTCTTCTACATTGTTTTCAAAACATTTTTGCTTCTCACCATTTGTAATGTTGATATATTTTCTTTATCAAAACCAACTTACTTGATGACAAACCAAATATTGTTACATTTTCCATACAATTTTCATTCCCATAATAATGCAATGTTACAGTCAAAATGATACACGGGACTATTTAAATGCAAGAGGACTATATAATGTGGTTCATTTTCACTGCTTTTTAAAAATACATTCTTTGGAAATCCAGAAATACATCTACAGCTGATACCAACTAGAAATACCAGAAATACAGCTGATACCAACTAGAAAAAAACAAATAATTAAGAGGACGACTTTAAGCAAAGATTTATTGTTCTAAGCTTGTCTTAAAAAAAACAGATGCACTTAAGCTCATTCTTAATTAGACATTAGTTTTGATAATCCCAAACTGATACACCTTGCCCTGGATTTCTGCCTTCTGTAGTCTTCACATTTTTCTTCCATTTTTTTTTAAATATTACAGAAGCCTCTAATTATCTCCAGTCATACTACTCTCCAGCTAGATAAAATTTTGTAGTATAGACCACGTTTTTGAACCAAAACATTTTAAAAATTGGCAAGATAGATGTTTTAATTTTGAATGTAAGTCTCATGCTCTTCACAGCATTCACTGAGAACAGGGCTTTGGAATAAAGTAAAAAGATGAAAAGGACTCTTGTATGTATCCAAGTGTTGGAAAGGAAAGAGACCTTTTCATACAAGCACTTGGATGGATACATTTTTTCACATCTGTAAGTAATCCCTTTACATGGTATGCATGCTTTGAGGAACACAATCCATTTTCACCATAAAAAGAAACTTGACACTGATCACATCCAATGAAAAATTAGATGCTTATGAAAGAATATAAGCTGCAAAGTAGTCAAGCAATTAAAAGAAAAAAATAAATGAAGAGTTGCCAAGATATCAGCACCAAAACAACAGAATTAATACCTTTAAGATCCGCAAAAGACATACAAATTATCACTTGGATACACTCAAGAAAATACATTTAAGTGCTTTGAGTTGATGTACAAATACCATTTCCCTGACTAAACTGGTCATGAAGCAGCATACTGGGGCACTCAAAACACAGGAAAATCCACAGATTATGTTGCTAGATAGCCTATATAAATCTGCTATCTACTGTAAAATAACTTCAGCTGGAACTGATAAACAAATAACACCTGTAAATTTTGGAGTAGAATTCTTTTTGCTTCCTTTCACCTGTTGACATGTGGTTTAATGTAATTATCCACACTCTTTTAGAAGTCCATAAAATGAAACAAGCACCTCCTGAATGCAAGGAAAACTAAGTATCTTAAAGTGGAATGAATCAGATGGTGGAGGACATAGCTGTTTTTCTCCAGCAGCAATACATGAAATCTGAATAGCTCAGGATGATCTGCACCATTTAGATAAAACCAGTGAAGTGAGTTACTCCCAAATGTTTGGAAATCTGTAATGGGTGAGTCTAGTGCATTTTTACGCACACCTCAGTAATTTTCCCAGTGATTTACCAAAAGTAAACATCAAAATCAGTTAGTAGGCAAACAAACAATGTCTTCACACTCCCATATCCTATTAAATATCCTTTAAGAAAAATAACTTAAGACCAAGAAAAAAACCCAACCCCCCTCATCCCCATACTTATTCACAGGAGCACACACCATTTAATACCACCCAGGGAGTATTATCCAAGTTAGGTTTTGCAGTTCACAGCAGAATCTATGCTGGCACTGCAATACTGTTAGTAAACACTTCATAGTAACAAACCATTTTACTGTATTTCTTTACTCAAAGATGTACTAAATAAGGAGTTTATTCATTACACTGTGTAATGTGTACATTTATTCTTTCTGGAACATCAGAGATATTAAATAATAAAATATACTTACCATGTTACGTGAAAAGCTTGTCGACACCCATGTTTATTACATGTCATACAAGCACCAGTGGCTGCTTTACTTTCTCTGCCTTGTTCATCACAAATATAGCACGTCTATCAAAGAGAAAACACTTAACTTGGTAAGAAGCATACAAATAAATTCTGTGTTACAGGAGATTCTAGGCTGAGAACTACTGCATTTTGCAGGTAAGCCTGTGGAAGAACTTCTTTATGAAAGTCTCATCAGGCTTGTTAGCAAAAGGAGATCACCTGGTAGACTCTTGGGATTTGAGTAACACTTCACCAATGTTAAGGCAGTACAAATACTAACTTGCTTAAATTTCATACCACTGTCAAGTAGCCACAGGGTTAAACAGCCAAGGGTTAATAGCATTAGGCTTTCCAACTGTCCTTGCTTTCGAGTTTGTGTTTATGTCCTTTTAAGTCTAAATCATTTTCATATTCATTTAACATAACCTGTATTGGTGGTATATGGTCAGTCAAATTAGACTGAGTGCCTAATGGTACAATATACCCTATGGTATACTTTTATATCTACACAATTACATACAGAAAAACTGCTAACTTGAAATTTTATTTGTACATTTGGTGCAAAGAATTTTCAGAAGTGTCGTAGCATGCTTCAATATTCACTTGATGCTCAGCTACTTTTAATTAAATTGGTGTTCAACAGAACTCTGCTTTACTTGGATGACTTTACTTCAGCATGACTTGGGCAGCCCCGTACCTTGGAAAATAGTCAAGCAAGAACCTTCTGTAAAAAGCTTACATCAGTATACCAAACCCGTTTTAACCTCCAAAACAAGCTAAAATGAAAATAGCCTATCTACTACCTGGAAATCTTTTCATTGCATTTGTCAATTTGTTTCTTTTACTGGGATGTTATGGCAATTTTTAACCTTTTCAAAAACATTCTTAGTAAAACAGAAGAAAAAAATTAAGACAAAAAAATCCAAATTCTTCCTCGTTAGTCAATACTTTTTCTCTTTTTTTAACACATGGCCAATAAATACGGACACATACTGTATGGAAGCTCGCTACTGTACTAGGCATCACTACAATCTCTCACCAGCATTACAGGGAGAAACATCAGGCAAAAC
Source organism: Machaerirhynchus nigripectus (assembly GCA_013397975.1). Lineage (NCBI taxonomy): Eukaryota > Metazoa > Chordata > Aves > Passeriformes > Dicruridae > Machaerirhynchus > Machaerirhynchus nigripectus. The sequence continues at coordinate 242,983 of VZRQ01009616.1, forward strand.
TAAATCTGTTTTCATTTTTTCCTTTCCTAGTTACTGAAACAGCATTTAGAGAGATTCTGTATCATATCACATTCATGTGTAAAATTTAACAATTTAAGAAGAGATTCTTAATGAAAGTATCATCCAGCACTGAGGTGGTTTACATGTTTGTTTTTAAATGAGAGAACCTTACTGAGTAATAAACATTAAGGACATTCCTACCTCTGTAGAAACCCCATTATAAGATCTTAAATGAGAAAAGAGAAACTTTTTAATGCCAAGAAATAAAACTGTCTATATTTTAACTGATTTACAATTTTATCACAACCTCCTTTCAGTGAGGCAGAGAATGAGTAGAATATTAAATAAAAATAACATCAACCGTGAGTAGTAGAAAACAGTGGGGGAAAATGGACCAAGAGACCACTGGAATTAAAAAAAAATTATATAATGCAAACCAGTATTACTTAGACAGGAAAATGAGTGAAATTCTGAGATCAGAACAGCCTTTTTACAGAGGTTTTAAGAACAACATTTAAAAGGAGATGTCAATTAACTAAAGCATTTTTGTTAATATGCATGGCTTGAAGGTAGCCAAGTTATTCTTGTACAGTTTCCACAAGACTTAAAAAAGCTAATATATCCTAAAATCATTCCCTATAACCTAACATTTGAAAGATCAGAAAGGGGATAATCCTACTTAATTCTTTGCCTTGCTTCTTTTGTACATTAAGGTGGTGCACACTGATAATTCAGTTGTTTGACAGGGTCTGAGACAGGCTGCTTTTTAGCTTTCCGTACTATGACCTGACAAATTTAGATTTTAGGAACAAACAAGGTCATGATCTATCAGCCTCATCTGAGTCACTATATTAAGTGTAAGTAACTTCAAAGTAAGATACCTCTATACACAGAGAGCTCAACAAACCCCATAAAATTCAATCTCCAGTTACTTTCTGGGTTTTTTTCAGAGTTTTGCCTCAAGTTCTTTAAGTTTTTTCCTCACTGAAGCTCAGAAAGAAAAGCAATACAAGCATTCCTCTTAGTAGAGATGTAGATTCCATTTTTCAATATTTACGCTACATGCAGGGTCTGTGTTTCAGGACCTCATAAAGCAATTAACAGTGAAATGACTGAAAAATGACAACAAACAACCAGCTACATTATGAACAAGTTTAAACACAACATGGTGGATTGACTACTCATTTTAACAAGCTCTTTAACAAGAACTTTCCTGCAAGAGTCATGAGAAGCATTAAACCTGTTTCCGAGTCTTCCATATGAAACAGATACAAAGGTTGACCCTCCTGTTCCAACACAGACAGTAAGTCCTCTATAGCTGAACTTCTCATATTTGTACCATTTCTTAGACACACAAACAATTCCAGAAGCCTGAGAACCTTTGTCCTTCTTTCACAAAGGAAGACCTGCATGCATTTGCAAATCCGTGCAAATGCTACACCTCTGAAGCCTCTAGAATGTGGAAATTTAAAACTGTGTCCCACCACCTACTGCTGCACTCTTCTTCAAAGCTCTTAAGGGAAGAGAGTACTCTCCCAAAATCATTGGAAAAGAAGTAAAAACTTTTGACTCAGCAAGGAAATTTTACTCAAAAACACAGTAAATACCTTACTTCCTTTAAAGGCAAAATATATATATTGCACGGCTGCGTTTACGTTACTGTTAGTATTTCCACTTCAAAGATTCAAAGTGTAAACCTTCTATGCAAAAGCGAAGACAGAAAGGAAGATAAGGCAAAAAATAATTCATAAGGCAAGAAGTAATTTGGTAACGGTTTACTCGTAACAGCTACCCAATGGCATTCCCTGATCACAAAATCAAACCTAGGAATTGTACAGAAATTTCTCGTTGTTGCAGCAGGTACCAAACGAGAAGTTTACCAACTGCATTCACTACTAGGCAAATCAAGAAACTCCAAATGCACTTATCTTTTAATCAGTTCTTAAAAGAGATTCTTAAAAGCAGTAATTATACACAATTATCAAACAGTTTTGAATGAACCTGAAAGACACAAATAAAGCTGACATAAAATAAAAAGATATTGTGCATGCATAACCATCCAAGGAATAACGAACACCTATTTCTAAAAAGAAGAGCAACTAATAGTCCATTTCTTTTTTGGAAGCAACTGTGTAAGAAGAGCTTTCCTTATAGGTAACCCATTAATCAAATCATTCAGTGGATTCATTCTATAACGTGATGGTTTTTATCCCAGAAGCAGGCAAACTTCAGGGAAATAGCAGCCAAATGTCTCTATATGGACAAGCCCCATGCTTTGGCATCTGCTGCGTTTCTTCTTCTTGCATTTAAGATTACTGTACTGGGTAGTATTGCATATTTTGCTGTGTTTAGTAAAGAAACAAGTGCATAGGGAAAAAAAGCCCAAATATTAAATTAAGCACTATCTCCTGGCTAAACTTCAACTATATTTACTTTAAAGACTACAGTATAATTTCTCCCTCATGGTAATTTTCTTTGGCCTTTATTTTCCCCAACTCCATATGCTAGTGTTCTATATGTATCCAGCCATGCACAGAGAATTGTTTAGAACTTCACAGGAAATAAAATCTTACTTGAAATCTCCTATTCCAACCTGAGCTGACAAACAGAATGAAATTATCACTAAGCCTCTCTAAAAAAAGAAACAACTCCTGTCATTTTTTGCTAATTACATGTTTACATTTTTTCTCAATGTGCAACAAATGTTTCAAGAACTGTCATATCTACTTCTCAAAAAAACAGCTTTTCTTTCCCATTTTCCCCCAAATTAATAAAGTCAGAGTGAAATGCTTTACAGAATTTCTGATCTAAAAAAAAGTATCATTTAAATAAACACAATTTATCTTGAATAGCAATGGGAGTAGAAGGTGAAATTACCGCAGGCTACATGAAAAGGGAACTAATGGTTTTATCAGTTTTGGGGAGTATTGCTCAAGAATAGCCTGCTTGGGAACCCATGGCAGTTTAGCCACGGCAGTACCAAACTCAGCACCAGCTACAGACTTAGCAAAAAAGTTGAAAGTCCCCTGCCAGCCATTACCTCTTAAATTCTGTACTGTTACAACTGAACTGCTGTTGGTACTGAAGTTACATTGGTTTCAGGAAGTTTGCACTGCAGTACAGGCATTTCTTGGATTCACCTGAAATGCACAGCCACTATCTCCCTGACCCAAACAGAGCAAATAATGTCATTGAAATCTGAGTTCTGTAAAAAGAGAGAACAAAAATAATAATAATTTGAAGGTTAGGGATGTGACCCCAAACCTTGACATTTCTGACACAGGTCTCATTGTACTTCACAATAAACTGTAGTGGCCTGATGAGAGTTTTAGGCTGACTGCGAACTGTTCTCAATCAGAACACCTGCCAAGAGCACAGAAAGCTAAGAGCTGGACAACTTCAGGAACTCTGTCTACATGAACTGTATGGCACTAGTAACTATCTAGTGAGAAAAAAATCATAGTAATTACAAACTAACAAAAATGGAAACTGGAATTTTAGCAGCAAAACACAACTATATGTCATATACTTAGAACAAAAACTGTTAAAGAAAGAAGCAACTTTAGGTATGATGAAAACGAATTAAAGACTAAAGACAGAGACCAACAATGGATTTTGTCAACAAGTAATAATAAAAGATGCAGAGTATATTTTTTGAAGTACATTTTTTGAACGTTTTACTCATTTAATATCCAATTACCATCAATGGAAATGGTGCAAGATAAAACAAAATCTAAAGTGTTCCAAGAAATTTTTGAAGTACTCTAAGGGAGAACCACTATCAATTTAAAAAATAATTATGACTGACTACTACTCAAGGAATAAGAAGAAAACAGATGTTGTTTCCTCAGAGCTGAGGAGAGAGAGAAAATAAACTCGTCTGTTATAGCAAATCTTCACTGCTTCGTGTCCAAGCACAAACATTTTACTAATTCTGCACTGAACCTCACTGTTGCATGTTCTTCCTAATGCAGAAGGAAGCCAATAGCAAGAAGCCAACAGAGATGCTCAGGGAGAACGTAATGAGAAAGCTTGAGAAAAACCTAGACTTTGACTCCTGGTTTTTCAGTTACACTGGTAAATAAGATGGACATAACATATTGATAGCAACTGGAGAAACTGACACAGACAAGGAAAAGACCAAAGAAAGAAAAAAGAAAAAAGGTTAGAAAAATGGAGGGACAGCCCGAATCAAAGAGGGAAACTCAGAAAGGGGCTGTGGGGGTGTGAGAAGTCACAAAGACAACGTGAACAGGACTGGTCTCCCTGCAGGAAGAACACAAGAGGTGATGCATGCCTTTTTCTTCTTTCTCTTTTTTATAACATAGTCTATTCCTACCTCACTCCAGTGTCCACAAACTACCACAAAATAAAGTAAAAAAAGAAGCTAGAGGTTAAAAGAACACAAGAAAAATATGTACCACAACTGATCAGAAATTCGGACAGCTTGCATGTGCAAAAGGAAACATACAAAGGCCAATGTAGTTATGTGAGGAGAAAGCAACACAAGTGAAATAAGAAAAATGTAACTATCAATAAAGAACACTAACAAGTTACTGGTTTATTGCTTTGCCTTTTGGAGTTTTTTTTTATTTAAAGTCACACCACACTTTATAAAACATTCCATCTCAAGGACACTTATTTAGGATCAGTTCTTCTATAAGCAAACAACCCCACTGAAGTGAATGTTGTTTACAAAGGCAAAAGTCTGCAAGCATTTGCCTTAATATAGTAGCGTACCTTTTCGTCATAAAAGAAATGTTTATGAACATGTTTATGTTCATATCAACACTTAAAACACTAAGATTTTGTGGTAATTAATAGTAACATCTCATATAAGCTGCAACAGTATTTTAACCTATGGGAAATATTTCAGATTCCTTTTGATACAAACTGTTACTCAAAGATCATATTTTTAATTAACAAGACAGTCCCTAATCTGTAAAAGACTAATAAGACATGGCAGATAACCTTACAGCTTAATTTAATAATATAGCTTTCTTAATTCTTCAATTTACCATAAAGACATTGCAGCAAACTTACAATACTGCACACATTTCCGAATTTTATATAAAGTGCATTCTAAGAAGTGCAGTTTTATATTATTAAAGCTCACAAGTTTTAAAATAAATACATTAGATATAAAAAGACATATAATTATACCTTATTATAACGATCATGAGGAACAGACTGCAACACGATGGGCTCCATTGTAGAAACATTTGCAAACTGCACCTCGGGAATGTACAGAGCACAAACCACATGAGCCCAACCTACAAAAAGTTATAATTGTATTTAATGTTTTCTAGAAGCTCAAAGGACATTTCAATGTAGTACAATTATAGTACAAAGAACCTTTTAAAACACTTTTTTTTCCATGGACTATTTTAACTGTTTAGAATATTAAGGACAGAAGTTATACTTATGTCATGTTTACATTTCATTTTTGTTATCCAAAGTTTAGATGATCAGTAATACATTTTTTAATGTAGTCAGGGAGAATTTATACAAGTAATACTCTATGAAATTCAAATACTGATTTATACAAACAGTGACACACAAACAGAAAAAACGATTATTTTTTAGTTTCTTGGATTAACACAGTCATTGCATAAAAGCTACACAAAGTCCTGCAAAAAGGAAGCATCATCTGACCAAACTGGTATTCTTACAAACATTACCATCATAGAAGACTTATGTGTATAATCTTTGTTTTTAAAATGTCATTCTGATTTGAACTGACTCCTGTTTCTTTCTGTAGAAAGAAATCCCAACACATACACACATCCTCACATCCCCTCTATGAAATCTCTTGCTTTTCCATCTATAAACATCTGGCCAACTCATATTTTCACAAGAATACTAATACCTATATCTGGTCTTAGTCTAACTCATTAACTTGGGGTCATCAATAAATGGTTAGTTACTTACCATATTGTAATTTAACAACATTTTGAGAAAGCCAACATTCTTAATTGTCTGACATTTGGTCGGATGGGGGTGGGGGAAAACACCAAGTTAGAAATAAACCTACTAATTTGAAGCTTTTTCTCAACCAAAGATCCTGAGAGCTGTTGGTTTGTTTCGGTGGAGGGCCATCTGCCGTAACTGTAAATTTAGCAGAAGCTGCTGTATAGCTAACCCAACATATTGCTATACTGACACTAATAGTAGAATTATTAAAAGTAGTATCACCTCATCTGAAAGTGAATTTGGTGCCTGTAATCATTTGGTGTGAATTCTCTTCTTCCCCAAGAGGAAAACCAAAGTCTCTTGTCACAAGACCCTCAGTATACTTTAAAAATAATTCTGCTTTCCTCCTACCCAGGCTTACTTGTATGCAAACATAAAGGACATAAAATGACAGACTTACATAATTAGATAATCTAGCAGATTATTAGATTAGACAAGCAAAGTAAATTATCATTGTGCAAATGCATGCTATAATAAAAAAACAAACAACAAAAAACCACAAACAAACAAACCAACCCTCCCCAGGGGAAGAAAAAAAAACAACCCAAAACAAAACAAAACAAAACAAAACAAAAAACCCAAAAAAACCCACCAAAAAAACACCAAAAAAACACACACACACACAAAAAAAAAAAAAAAAAAAAAACAAAAAAAAAAAAAAAAACAAACCCCAAAAAA
>VZRQ01009616.1:249677-283387 GCA_013397975.1 Machaerirhynchus nigripectus
AAAAAACCAACCCCAAACATCAAACCCACCATATACTGTCTCACTGACTCACTGTAGACCTTTCTGAGCTTTCATCTTGGCTTTTCACTTTTCAACTACTCTACAGAATCTAAAAGTTCTTAATTTCTTCACCAAACTGTACTTTGACTCTTAAACGCAGCTGAACACAAAGCTGTGATTGCTCACAGTAGTATTGTTGAGATTCTGGAGTGGTATTTAGAATAAAAAGTACATATGCAATTCTAGATACTTTTCCTAAAGCACAAATCTTCTCCAGTTTCTTCCAACAGATCTGGTGTCCCCATTTCCCATTTACTGAATTGGTAGTTATAATTAATTTCTATGGAAAACTAAAAGTGCACACACACAACAGTTACTGTCAACTTTCACAGTCAACATCACACGTATCATTCTAGTATTTCAACTGCAATTAAATACGGTATCTGTGCTGCTCCACAATTTTATTCATAAATAGCCTGTAGAATTTTTCCATACAGAAAAGGCATGAGACTAATAAAAGTGTAGGGGGAAAAAAAGTATAAACTGCCAACTGGAGCTGCTTTTAAAAAACTGTTCCAACAGACCATTTTAAAATTATCATTAACAGACAGACTGAAAAAAAACCCACTGTAAAAACCACAACCTTTTTGTTGTTTTTTTTCTCTGTCTACTTGAAATATCTTCAGGGAAGGGGTGTTTATATGGGCTTTTCTAAGACTTGCAAACTGCCTTAAGCCAGAGTCATCTTACCAAAGACAAATAAATGTTAACATGGTGTTAATGGTGAATATTTATCTTTAATTCTTCTCTCAAAAAATTAACTCAAATAGAAACACCATTCATCTAATAAAGCCATTACACCAATAAAAAAGTGACACTGAAATTTTGAAACAAACCTTCAGTTGGCTACACATAATCAGATGGCAAAAGCTTTTACTTCAGATGTAATTAAGCTTGTACTCAGTTACACATACATATAATGAAGAATTATTATGTAAATATTCAAAATATACCAGAGACATTAGGGGGAAAAAAAATCACTAAGCAAACTGAAATATAGGTAGGTAAAGAATTTTTACTCTAAAGAACTAGTTTCAGGAGTAACTTTAACTGAATAGTGCTCCATCACTATCCAAAAAAAAAAAAAAAAAAAAAAAAAGGGAGGAAAGAAAAAAGAAAAAATCAAAACAGTACAATACATTCCTATTTACAAATAAAAAGCACAAAAGCACACATCCAAGACAGCTGTGGGCAGTAGCAGGCTTTCAACTTTCATGAGACCAAAACCAGTATCTATACAACGAAACAAATGAAGCACCACAGCACTAATACACTTTTTGAACATGGTTTAATAAGTGCCCGTGGAATTGAGGACAAGGGACATTTTCCATTGGTTTCCATCTGGCACCTTCAGATCCCAGATAATCTGACCTTGCTGAGAAGTCACAATCTGTCCAACCATAATCTAACCATAGGGGTTGCTGCAGCACCCTTTGTTACCAGCCTCAAATGCCTACACCAAGAAAGAAGCCTAACTCCAGCACCAGCTCCCACTTGGACTCAAGACACCTTGTACACAAGTTCTTAAATATTCTTTTGTCCAAAGTTTAACTGGTGAAGAAATACAGAATTTTCAGAGAGCAACACCCAGCTGACCTGGAAGTGTCAAAAGAGGCATAGCCGTCCCTGAAGGAAGAGTAAGGAAGATACTTCTCCATAACAAGTGTGGTTAAGAACTGGTTGTCAAAAGTTGCTGCGCCATCTCCACCTTTTGATAACTCAAGGTTTGTAGACTCCTCCACAAAACTTTTAAAGTTAAGGGAGGTCAAGAAGATTCAGTTTTGCCACGTGAGGACCAGACAATAGGAGGAAAACAGAAAAGGAAGCAAACAAGAACCATTTTCCTAAGCATCGAGAGACTAGTCACTATTGCAACAAAGCATAAGCATGGAAGTAGGGACACCTACAGCCAAAGCAGGATAGATCTGCCTCGCTGATGCAAGAACGAGCTACTAACCTACACACAGATTTTAATTGTAATGTTTTGTGCAACTGAGAGTGTTCCTGACTATATAACGCAGTATGAAAACACCTTCCCGACCCTCTGCTGACATTTCCTTCTCTTTCAGACAATTACTCAGGCTGAGCACAGAGCTCAGAGACCCAGCAGAATAAAGGATCTACTGCCATGTTCAAAGTTGAGTGCTTTTGTCTTCTGTTTCCTTCTGGATGACAACTGCCTTCTTTGTCTGAAGGGATAATGAAACATTCTAAAGACACCCATCCAAACTGTACATAGAAGCCCATATGAGAAGCAAGCATTTAAAAGGATGTGTGGTATTTAAGACTACATTAAAATACGTATTTTTCCATTTACTCCACCTAAGCCATAAAGTTTGCACTATAAACTTCCTATTCAAATCACTTACTACATTATTCTAGGGCAACTAAAATTTCATCAGCAACTATACACATTCTCCCTCCTTCTCAACCACGAATAAAAAAAATCACTAAATCCAGTCCTTCTGAGCTTTACCAGTGTTTAAGTGTGAAAAATACTGTTGTGTACTCATGTTTTGGGTTATTAAATAAAAACCTCCAATAGCACTGTTCAACACATTCAAAAACATTTAAAACATTCTCCCTAGTTTCTGTTGCAACTGAAATTATGTTATCACCTTTCCTCTTCACCCAAACACTGCACAGAAATAACAGCAAGATATTCCTATTTTTTCTTAACTGTTCTCCAAATTTAGCCAGGAATTCATGCCATTTTTGAGATTACTTTTGTTCCAAATGAGCTCATTAAACCTATCTCTATAAATCATATCATTTACACTTTAAATCAGTGATAAGTTTCCATTCACTTTAATTGTGCATGGTTTGAATCCAGACAAATAGCCACAGATAAATTACTTGCTTTTAAAATTTTGCTTATGAAACTTGCAGTAATTGCTAACAAACTCTTACTATTCCCACTGACTTGCTTATATGCAATTTACTTTTGGTTTCATCTCCCTTTCAGGACAAATTTAAATGGGAAAGAGGGCAGAACACATGTTTTTGCAAATAGAGGTACTGGCAGCTTGCAAAATGTTCTTAAAATTTTCCCTTACACTCAGATTTTTTTATTTATTTTTCCATCTTTGAGACAGTGGCCTTTTGACACATGTGCCTTCTCAATAATAGTATTTTTACCAGATGATATTGCTTGCCTTGCTTACCTTAAAATAAACTTCATTTCTTGTTTTTAAATTAAAGCCTAAGAAACATACCATAAGGATTCAAATCAGCCATCAAGTTTGCTTGTTTCTGTGCACTCTTATCAGAATTGTTTTCTCTAAAACTGCTGAAAAAAACCCCTCAGGCAACCACAGGCTGACAGATTCAATGCCTCTTTTGCTTCAAAAAAACCCAATATTCTACAACAATCAATGTCTCCATCCAGAAACTGTAAAATATCATCATTTTTAATTTTTACTTATTGGTGATAGACAAAGTCAAAAATATTCACTTCAATTGTACTTTCAAGTTCAGTAACTTTGGGAAATGTTGCTTAACTTTAAAAAAAAAAATCCAGTGCTTTCTAAGAAAACATTGCACAAATATAACTAGAACATTTTCCTTTGAAAGATCTTAGAAAACAACTTCTACCAACTTTAAAACAACATGAAAAACCACATATAAACGAAATCCAAGATCTGATTTGATAATAATAACAAAAACCTTTTTTTCCAGTATCAAAAACTGGAAATTCATGCTGAAAAGTCTTCAAAGTTTAAATACACCATATGAGACTTGTAGCATTTCACTTAAATGAAATCTTTTTTATTTTGTTTTATCTCTTAGAAAGACACGCTACTGAGTTTTACCAATTTTTACGTTTCATTCTAGTTCACAAAATGTTTAATTACCACCACAGAATCTATTCAAATGTTACCAATCTTTCACTGAGATTTTTCTTTCTGGTGCCTTACCGAATTTTAACTCAGTGCAAACCTAGCAGTACATACTTAGCAGGTGTAATTTTCATGTACATTGTTCACTAATGTTCAGAGTAACAAAGCTCAGACTTCAGACTCCTAGCCAAAAATAAACAGTTGATCTGTTATCCCAATGTGACAGAGAACAATTCCTAGCAATTTCACCATCAGCAAACACAAGACTGTGGCCAACAAAGAATTCTATAACTAGAAGTAAGCTCTACCAAAGTTAATTAACGAAGAAAACCCAGGAAGATAGTTAATACACAGTACGTTACCCATCTAACTACATTTTTGTCTTTACAACTACTGCTTAACTGCCCAAAACTTGATTCACAAGCACTTGCCCTGTAAAGAAACTCATAGTACTTTTAAATTGCCTTCCAGTGCAAATTTTCAAACCTTGCTTTGACTTCATAATAAAATAACAGCAACAAACTTCCACCACAAGGGAAGCCCACATCTTGCTTATGAACTAAGGCACAGAGTAGGAACTCCACTACAACCCACGGTCAGTGCTGAAGCTGTGCAGCAAAGCATTACTGCACTGTAGAGGCCAGAATCGTGAAGCCACGCTGAACTCCAGCCACAGGGCCAGCCTCATAGCACAAGAGTTCTGGGCTATTATCACCATCCCCTAACCATGTATCAATGTCAGAGCAAAATTTGTTTATGCATTCCAAGTTCCTAAAGAGTCCGTTATGTTTCATTAAAGAAGTCTTACTTTATTTCTAACTACAGCTCACTCCCAAAACAAGAGAACTGTGTTTATTATTCTAGCATAGAAAAATCATTCTTTATTGATATGTTAGTTTCTTACGAGGGTCACTCTAAGTTATCACTTAAGGATACACCTCAATCCATTTCAGCCGTAGACTGTCACTGAAAAGCAGAATCTCACCTTACTCTTCACTTTCAACTGTGCATTTTTGCACCCTCCTTGCAGTATGAGTTTGCTATGTAGCTGGGCAAATAATTTTTTTCATCTCATTACTAAATTTGTGGGAAACTTAAAAGTTTACCTTTGAGCAACATCAGTCAATGCTTGATGCAATCCACACTGAGGTCATATGATTACCATACACAAAACCACCAGTGCAGTAACGCCCAGTCAGGGGAAAACCACGCTCCACTCCTTTTCAGCAGAGGTCAACAGCTGTCCTAGATTACATGAAATCGCACCCTCTGTTTCCACAACTATCAGATCTGCTGACTGACCCAAAGGCTATCCAATTCTTCTGGATTCACCTTTCAAAGATGTACTTAAGACCATTACTGTTACTCTTTGCCAAAGGAAAAGATTAAGTACTATTTTAAACCTTTAGTTAAGCGTCTCTTCATTAAGACATTCCATATACTTTTGGTTTAACCCTGATCTTCCTTTCCTGTAAAAACAAGAAAACTGGCAGGTAAGAAATCTGTCAGCTGAAGCTACTGTCTTTTCCTTACTCTATGAAATACAGATTTAGAGTTTGCTATAGTTAATACAGCATTATTCATATTACATTGTTTGATCCACTCTTTGAAGAAGGGTAAAAAGAAGGTGCCACACTAACTACCAGAGCTCTCACTGTTGTGGTTGGTAGTCAACCTCATCATTAGTATAGAGTGGGCAATTTGTTAAAAAGGTAAAATAAATACTCTTTGTCTATGAAGAAAAGGCTTCATCCTACGAAGTCCTACTACTGAATTTCACAAAATTCTCCATTTAGAAAAATCTGCCCCTCAACTAAAGAATTGATTCATTTTGAATCATCACTCTGCAGCACAACAAATTGTTTTTGAAACAGCTACAGATGAAATTCCATTGGTCCACTGAGTAAACTAATAGCTTTAAAAATTTTAGCTGGAATGCTATGGAATTAATGAGTTTCTTCCACCTCCCTCAAGAAAACCTTTCATACAACAGAAGGAAGAAATGTATACATAACCACCTGAAACTCTAAAAAAAATTTTCTACATATAATTATGATTATCAGTAATATAAATCCTAAATATACAATACCTTGTATGGTAATACATCCATTTATATTACTGCAGTATTTTAAGTTTATTATCAATTTTTTCTCTTTCCCAGTAAAAAAAAAAATACACACACTGCTGTAAATCTGCTCAAAAAGGCCAGAACATTTATAGGTAAGCACTTGCAAAATGCAAATGTCTCGGTGTGTCCATATAACATTACACCATCCACATTCTTAGACATTAACACCAAGAAAACTCATCAGAACAGTAAACCAGACAGTTAGACTCTAATAATAACAACAGCAACAGCAAAACTAGCATATAATGTTTTTACAGACTTGGGAGATCCCGCCGCTAACCCAGAGGGTGGGAAGAGGGCCTGGACCATGACAAAACCACCACATTGTTAGCTGGCCTTTCCCCAAGCAGCTGCATGAAAGAAGTCTTGGTGAAAAGTCACACAAAGAATGCTGTTACACAGCATTCCTGATCATCATCCACTGGAATCAGATTTCAAAGTAACAACTTGTACCGCAAGATCAAACCTTTTAAGCTTACAGAAAATTGTGGAAAAAGATTACTGCAAGAAAACTATTTAAACGGAAGATGCGCTATATTAGATACAAATGAACGATTTGCTTAAAAAACAGAATGCATACTCAGTATTATGAGAAGATAAAAGAATTGGGATTCAAAAAGCTATAATCAGTCCAAATGCCCATGATTTTATTTCCTTCTCACTGAGTGTCAAAAATCCAAAGGAAATTACTGCAACAGTTAAGGAAATATTACTGAACTGAAAGGCCCAAAACTGTCAAATGCCAACAGTTCTCAAGTATCTTCGAACAAATGCTCACTTGTTACTTCTCTGTTTTTCAAAAAACATGTTAGTATTTTATCCAACTACTAATCCACTTACCAATCCACTAAGCTAAAGGAAAATTTATCTTTCAATAGCCTTTTTACACATAAGACAGCAAATCAATAAGCAACTCATATACATATCACGTTTTCTCATTTTAAAAAACTTTCATATTCAGTCATGTTTAAAACCACAATGGTTCCCCTAAATGAACATGAATACCAAATTTATCAAGGAAATCTGTCAACAAATATATTCAGAGAGAAAAGTTCCTTTTCCAATTCAATCTTACGTTTCTACTTTTAGTATCAATAAGAAAAGAATAAATTAAAAAAAAATTTTAACAGTAAATAGCCTAACGGAATTAATATAATTCCAGTCTCTGAACATTGAAAATGTCCTAATGTTTATGTAAAAATACAGTCTACATATAGGAAGGATTATTTTTTTTTCACAAAACTTAACCATAGCCCTAAAACAGTCACAGATGCTAGGCAGATAAAATACTAAAACTTATTCAAAGTTAATTCCTAAAATTTCTTACAAGCACCCTGCTCATAACTGTGCAATGTCCTATTAGTATTAAAAAATAATTAAATCAAATGTGTAGCTAAATACAGTCAACTCTTAACAATCCTTAGGACAGATAAACCTGTTGTCAGACAAGCCACACCACAGATACTAGTACAGACTCCACTCAGCTAAATCCAAGAGTATTGTTTCCAAGATCTGTGCAAGTGCAGGAGCAGAATGACCATTTTCATGTAGTGCAGAAACTGAATGAGCATGTGCAAATGGACTTTGGCTGCTCCTGTTCAAGGTCAGTTTAGGTCTCTGACAATGGAAAGCACAGGGGGGACACTGAAGCAGACTGGGACATATTCCATACAAATCCAGAGAGAATTCTCTCTTTGGGCTCACTACAGGTTCTGATTACAGCACCAGTAGCCACTATCACCAAGCCAAGAACAGGCAGGCATCTTGTGTACTCTCCTGTGTACCCAAAAAGGTTATGGGAAGAGGTACTGGAAAGGCGAGCACAGAATAACTGACCTTTGGCACCCCAGTTTGCAAATACCAAGTGGCATCAAATAAAACCATGAGGTAACAGGGTCAAAAGAAACCCCATGGGCACATCATACTGATCAACTGCAAAATGCCTTGCCACACAACATTATGGACACTAAACTCTATACAGAAGGGAACACTTTACTTTAATAGTGTGATGCACTCATCTTTCATTAAACACAAAAAATAACCATGTCTGGATCAAGAAGACCCAAAGCATAATTGCTTGTAGGCTGGGAAACTTGTGAGAAGGCACACAAGACCTTTCTCAAGAATCTAGTTCATAGTGACAAAGAGAGCAGGACAAATGTTTGGCCTCCATGATATGCTCTCCTCCTCTTACTATCTCAGGCTGTCACTTTTACGATCTCTGTAAGATCCATGACAGTACTGCTCCAATAATGCCATATTTAAGGAATCACTGAAAACTGGAATTCTGTATTTGCCATGGATGACACTAGAGAACCCACACTAACCTGATAAGCACAACTAAGGCAAACAAACTCCAAACAGAAATCTAAAACCTAAAAAGCACATCTAAAAAAATGGTGATCTCCAAGATGTCAGATAAGCAGCAACAGGCCAGTAAAAGGAAAAGGAGCAGGACGAAGAATGCACACAAAGGAACCTTGCACTATTGGGGGGGGGCTAGGAGGGGGCGTGGGTAGGAGGGAGGGACAAAACACAAAATACCAACACAACCACACCATATGCTACCATACTATACAGCCAATTAATTATACTTACAGTAAGTTAATAATACTTACAAACAACACAAGTTTGACTCCCAGACTACTTTGTAACAGTTCCAACCCAGGTGCAACATATATAGTGCCCCAGAATTCTTAAACACAAGCTAATACCATTACAGAAGAGCTCTAAGATTAGGCTGCCTTCAGTTACAGTTGTGCAACTGACTTAAGACAGCTGATGTACAGGCTGCTGCTAAAAGAATACTCCTGGCCATTCCTTTTATCAGTATTAGCATGGGCAGCTGAGTCACGGGGATTTTCATGTAGCTGAAAAGGAATGCAGGGACAGAAAAAAAGAAAAGTTGTAAATGCTAGTACCATCACAAAGGAGGAGGAAGCAATGTATAGTGAAGACCCTCACTGCAGTAACAGCATCTCACTGCAGGTTAGGAAAATCATGGAACCTTACAGTAAAAGCTCAGTAGACCATTAAGCTCCCTAACATAAAAGAAAATACAGTACCTTCAACGCCCGAAACACAATTCTTCACCTTATTATAAAGCAAATATCCAGAAGACAGTTTAAAAAAAAACTACAGGAGCAGCAGGCCATGTATGGGCTAAGCTATGTGCATATTCAAAACAAAAAGCACACTGGTTTTTTCTGGCTACAAAATGAAGTTTTTGTTGCCAGAAGGCAGAAAGAAGAAAAACCTTGTATCACTGACTTAAAATCAGCAATTTCTTCTCTTGATCTGAAAAGCTAAGACCATTTAATTATTTCTATACTTAGAGAAAGACTGCGTAATTATGAGTTTATAAAGCTGGATCCTTACAGGGTTTTATCAGAAATGTTTGTTTGCAAGTTTCATCTCAAATACCTGTATCTTTTTATGATTCACTTGGCAACGAATGGTGTAACAACATTAAAAAAATTAAGTATTAACCTACTGTAAATGCCATTTTCAACTGGCAAGCCCATTACCTGATCTTCAACAGTATTTCCTCAAGTCTAAAATCTTCTGGCACAATCTCTCATTAGGCAACTCTTTGAAAGGAAAGCTTCAGGTAAGATTGAAAATTTCTGAAATGCAACACCAGTCAAAGGATTTTCCAAGGTGCACATCCTTCTGTAAAGGTGTTATTTAAAGGACATTTGGTCTACAAAGTACAATTTGCTCTTTTCAACACCATGGACAAGATCTCTAACAGAGGCTGGGTGTTTTCAGAAAATATTATAAAATCCTTAAGCCTCTCAGCTAAGGAATTTTCAGTATGAAGCTTTCACTGATGAAAACACTTGGGTATTAAAATTATAGTACAGTGTATTATCTTTGCTATTTAAACTTAAAACATTTCAGTCTTATAAAGTAATTCACTTTCAGACAAGAATTTAAAATTACAATTAACAGAGCCATAAGAGAGATAAGTAATAGGAGGCTCAGATTTTTGATGCACACTACGATAGTTCTCAAGCCTTTATGCAAAGAAAAAGTTTCAACACCACCACAATAGCAAAGCATTCCCAAATACTACTTTAGAAAACACTTTAGCTACTTCATACTTCACAAATTTTACTCTATATTTCAAGAAGTTTGAGGCTTTCTTACTACTATTTCCTAAAAAAGAAAGTGTCCAGCTGCCATTTCTAAAGAAATTAATTGAACACTGCATGTATGAACATGAGAGGAATAATAAAGAAGAGGACTAAGACTTGAGTTTAGTAATGTGTTTGAGTCAGCTGACACTAGAATGGTAAACCTAGAGCATATATATGTATGAACAGAGCAGTCAAAGGTATGCAAGGGGAAGGGTAGATCAGCACAAACATGAGCAGGCCCTGTGTTCCTGCAACTCAACTGCAACAGAAATAGCAAAGCTGCATCAACACTAAGCTAAGATATAAATTAGCTAGAATATTTTGTACACAGCATAGAATCTGCAGAACACAATTTACACAGACTGTCCAAGTAAAATCCAGAATCCGACCATACTTTCTCCTCTCACAAGAGAAAGGGCTCAGTATCAAAATGACCAGGCTATTTACAGATAGATGATGGATGGGAATTTAGAAGCACCTATTAGAGAGAGAAGGCGGCATTCCAAAAGTGATTGAAAAGTTAATTGAAATTTTTCACTCATATCACCTAGCTATTAGTATAAACATCATCAAGACAGGATATTCAGTGGAGACTTTCTCTAGCAGTTCTACTCAGCGGGAGCAGAACTGATGATAATCTGAACAGTGAAATTAGAAAGATGCAAGGGAGAGGTAATCACTACTGCAACTTTCCAGCTTTAACTTCTTTGTTACAGAACCTATTAGTAAATCAGGCATGAAAGAGCCAACCTTTGAAAATGCACTGGTGCATTCAGTCTGGACTATAGACATAAAAATTCCACTTTCCTCCATGAACGGTGCACTTTCAACAGCTTTCTATAAATGCTCAGGCTCCACCTAAATACACATAAAATTAATCGATTCTACCCATTAAAATCTTATGTTAAAATGCAGTTTTTCTATTTTAACTTTTTTCCTAAAAATGAATAATGATAGATGTCCTCAACTAAATTAAACCTAAAGTGGACAAATAAGCATTACTGTAAAACAGTTATCTCTTTCCAAAGCAGTCATGTTTCCTTTTACGTTTAGGATCCCTATAATTTTTTTTTCCCCACTGATTTATTTCCCTCATACAAAATAAGAGAGTTCACAAAAAGCAAGAATAAAACTTACCCCCATTATCTGTTCTCTTTAAAGCACCATCCTTATGAGGGCATAATTCACATCTCTAGGAAAAAAACAAAAATAAAATAAAAAAATGGAATGATCATAGAAGCATTGAAAAAGAAACCACACACATTAAAACTGTTACCTGATATTAAGGAAGCAACCACTCTTTAAAAGCGAATGGGTGTGTTTTCCCTTACCCTTTACTTGAATATTAATGTTAGTCTGTGAAAAATAAAGCTTTCTCCTCCAGATCTTGAAACTGTGACACACATTGAACCTAATTCAAGTTCTACCTCCAAGATTTTATTCCTGGATTCCACACCCTGAAATTCTGGAGACAAGCCTCCAAAACCTATAGCATAGGATAGACTTACATGCCAAGAAGCTTGGACACAGTCCAAAAACTCCCTACTGTATTTCCTTCTCCGAGCATCTCTGTATTTTCCAAGGTGGTCAGTCACAAAGAAGTGCCGTGGATATGATCAGCACAGGTGCACATAACTATGGCTGACCACACAGTCTCTGCTGACTGCCACTTACCCTGAGAGACAAAAATCAACCTCATTTTCTGTCCCAGAAAAAGGAGGTTGGAAGTTGACTTACCCCTGCAACTGTAGCAAGACTGCATATCTGGAAATAAGCCATTTGATCACAGAATCACAGAATAAGCTGAGTTGCAAGGGACCCACAAGGATCAGTAAAGTCCAACTCTTAACGCTCAGCACAGCACCATCCCAAGAGACACACCATGTGCCCAAGAGTATTGTCCAAACACTTCTGGAACTCTGTCAGCACTCTTGGTGATGTGACCACTTCCCTGGGGAGCCTGTTAAGTGCCCAACCACCCTCTGGGTGAAGAACATTTTCCTAATATCCAACCTAAACCTCCCCTGACAGAACCTCAGACCATTCCTTTGGGTCCTGTCACCGGTCACCACAGAGAAGAGGTCAGTGTCTGCCACTCCTTTTCCCCTCATGAGAAGTTGCAGACTCCAATGGTGTCTTCCCTCAGTCTCCTCCAGGATGAACAGACCATACGACCTCAGCTGCTCATCATATGGCTTCACCTCAAGGCCCTTCGCCATCCTCATGGCCCTCCTTTGGACACTCTCTAACAGTTTAATATCTTTTTTATATTGTGGCACCCAGAACTGCTCCCAGCACTCAGGGAGAGGCCGCCCCAGTGCAGAGCAGAGCAGGACAGTCCCCTCCCTTGCCCAGCTGGCGATGCTGTCCCTGATGCCCCCAGGACACGCTTGGCCCTCCTGGCTGCCAGGACACTGCTGACTCATGTTCAATTTGCCATCAGCCAGGACCCCCAGGTCCCTTTCCACAGGGCTGCTCTCCAGCCTCTCATTCCCCAGTCTGTCCATACATCCAGGGTTGTCCCATCCCAGGTGCAGAGTCTGGCATTTGCCCTTCTTAAACTTCATATTGCTGGTGACTGCCCAGCCTTCTAATTTATGAAGGTCTCTCTACAGAGCCTCCCTGCCTTTGAGGACTTCAACAGCTCCTGACAGTTTTGTATGATCTGCAAACTTGCGTAGTATCCCTTCCAGTGCTTGGTCCAAGTCTATCTGTGATGTAATACTCTCCAAACATACGCCAGGATCACTGCCTCCTATCAAGTTTCTAATATCATGTTTATCTCTAAATGTCCTAGAGCATGTGAACCAATTCCAAACCAGAGACAACAGAAATTAACAGATTTGACACACATTCCACTTCAAGTGCTTCAAATTACAAGCACAGAAACACCATTATATGGGATCCTACACCTAGGAATCACCTTATTACAACCTTTATATATTTCCAGATTAGGGTCAACTCAAAGCATACAAACCTAATAATCTTCTTAAGCAAATCAAGATCATCAGATGTAAACTTAACACCATATCCTTCAAAGAGTGGGACACCTGTTCTTCTCCCTGTTCCCTGAACACTGCTATTATCCATTACCAGTTAACTGACAAGACAGCAGATAAAGGAAACTATGAGGCTAGAAGTGCCTCAGAAACAGACTGTGCAAACTTATTTGAGGAACTAGAAATTCCATTCCTTAAATTCATATGGCTGAAGTATATCTTGAGGACTATCTTAACCGGTAAGAAATTTGTAAGACTACCTTTCTTAACCTGTAAAAAAATTTCTTTTAGCAGCAGAGAGGCTTTCACAGAGTGCAAAATAGAAAAATTCTTAATTATTTTTTCTCAGTGCACTGGTATAGAGAGCTGCACACAGAAAAAAGAATCTTTAGTATTGTAGCCTTCTGTCTTTTGCTCACTCATCTCTCACACTCACTAAAATGATCAGCAACTTACTGAAAGTCAGCATTGTGTCTATGGTGAAATTTAGATATAAAAGTGGCTGAAAACTTCTTAATCATTCTGCTTGTTGCCTGCAGACTGGGATCATTACACCTTTTTGGGGTTTTTTTCCTCAAGACACTGAAATGAACTGATCAGTTCATTTTAAAAAAAATCCTACATATGCAGTGCATTTGTGGGCTGTACCCTAACACTTCAGCTCTTCAAATATTAAATACTAAGTGCCAAGAGACACACGGTAGCAAATGAAACAACAGTTCACTGAATTTCTCATACACTGAACCAGATTCCTAAAGCAAGAAGGCTCATATATATTGGTGGTCACAGTGCAATAAAGTTTGCTCCCACTCCAAAGCTGCAAGCTGGCAGCTTAAAACCAATGAGAAGAGATGACGTATGTGAGGGAAGAGAAGCTGTTAACAGCTTCTACCTTGCCCCACCTCTGCAAGCCTATGGAAATCTGACGAACATTTTCACAAGTGGCAAAACCAGTTTAGGAGGTTCTCTTCTTCCCTTCACCTCCCCCTCATTAATTTCTCCCTCCGCCACTCCCTCAACTACTCACACAACTATCTGTAGGGCTGCCCCTTAGAACAGATCAGTGAAATGGAATGAAATAAACTTTTTAACATTTTTAATTCAGGTCATATCACTGATGCAATTTAAGTATAATCCCACAAACAGCTGCATCAGCAAAACTGAAGGCAGGGAGCCACAGCATTGCAGCGTTAGTAATTAAAAAATTAGCAAGCTCCTTGTGCAAACTTTACCACAAAATAAATCAAAATGATCACAGGACACTAAGCTGCAATGACCTGAGCCAGTCCTTTATGCAGAAGGGTTAAGCATGCTCCATTCAGTCTCATCAGCTTCGCCTGATTTATTTTTGTCTCCTATGTCTACAAGGACTCAGGTCCGTCATTAATCCTCTGCAGTCCTGGCTGCAACCAGTCAGAGAAGATGCAAGACAGAAAACTGGAGGAGGAAGCTTTGACAGTGGAAGAAAACTTGAGTGCAGAACTGCACTCAGCTCTCATGGTGCTGCCTATTGGTAACTCTGCAGAGATATTTGAAGTTTGATGACACAGAGCCATGTGACACCAGAGACTTCTGGTGCCATGAAATCTGGCTACAATCTGCAATAAAGTAGCACCGTAGTATGCTAACAGACCAGACAGCAACCCCGACCCCTTCTATTCCCTTTCTCTGCATTGGGGACCTAACTCCTTCCCAGCCTCCACGCTCTCAGATTCTGTATCTGCACTCTCAGATACCCATTTCTGCTCTGCCAAGTTTCAACAGACACCACATAGTAAAACCAGGAGCTTTGTCAGGTGGGAACAGCGAATCTCATGCCTTGAGACAAGTAGCTAGCATAGAATTTTTTTTCTTTAAACACTTTATTGCTAGTTCTAAAATGGATGGAATAATATTTTGATCTTTTTATCATGCATGCTGATGATGCAACACAGTACATGGAATAATCTGATGATCCGTACAGATGGTCTCTAATATGTGAACACACGGACTATTATAGGGCCCTTTTCTCCAGTTGTATGTTATAACTCTTGTCTCTGGCAAAGGATTTCTGACACAGATTCATTGTCTGAGCATTCAAAAACACTGTGGGGAACTTCTAAACCAGCTGTGGGGGGCAGAGGGAGTGGGTAGCAGGGACAGATATGACAGCTACAAGATACCAAGCTGCTATGACTGATCAACAATTCAAATAAACATCACCAATGTGAACACTACAGAAGCTGATTGTGACCCTAGAGAACTATCCTTTGGTGTGCTGAAGGGCACTATTCCCATAGAGTGAGGTGCAGCAGCACATGTGGTGCTGTAGGTACAGGCAGCTAAATTAGATCTGAAGAGAGTGAAGAGACAAATACTGGCTGAAGGAACACAACGAAGTTGTAGAAAATGACATCATCCTTTTCCTTCCTGTCCTTACAGAGTGTAAGGACATCTCGTTTTTGCAGCTCTTTGGTGGAAGAGACTCATGGATCTAGCTTCTGTCCAAGCAGAATAGGGGTGAACTCTCAGCAGGAATAGCTTTGGACGATGAGGTCTCCTGTAGAGGACCTAAAGTGAAACCAATCTCAAAGCTGTGAAGCTGGAAGAGTCTGACAGTGTGACTGTCACAACTCACTTCTGAGCTACATAAACAGCAACTTAAGTAAGTAAAAAAAGGCTGATCCTATAACCTTAGCATTTGGGTGAATTGAGATTGCCTGGGTCTGATGAAAAACCCACTGCCTCCTGAGGAGTCCAGTCTTTAAAACATCACCCAGCAGAAAACTAAAGTCAGAAGCAGAAGAGATCCATGCAGAAGAAGAAAGAGACTTTTTATTCCCCCAACGTTATTTAAAAAGTAACCAAGAAGAAATAAAGAACTGAAATAATAAGAAAAAAAAAAAAAAGACAGCAGTGTCCACTAAAGATACCCATCAGAAAAAAGTTGCAAGAATGGAAGACCAAAGTAAAACAAGGAGCTAACTAATTCCAGCTTCCCATACTGAATCAATTACAGTCCAACTTGGCTCCACTGCATTGTGGCTTAAAGTGTTCTTCCTCTGTTCTAGATAAATATGCCTTTCCAGTTTAACCAGGACTAAGAGCTACCTTAACCAGCATTAGGTAACATTATACAAATATAATTATTCAAGTCTTTTTGGTTAACCTAGCTCCACCAATTTTTCAACTGGAAAGGCATAGAGAAGCTGATTTAATCCAAGAGACTACCTTATTCATGTTGAAATGAAGGGAAATAGCAAAAGGCACATGGTAAATAGGGAAGATACACAGGGACAAGACTATACAAGCAGGAGAGAAGAAAAAACATAGTAATAAGAATATAACATTGTTCTTCCCTCAGGGTTCTAAAAATTTGGAGCACATTCATAAAGCATCATCTGCAGACATCCATTATATGCTGTCTCTTGTTATAAGAAAACAAAGGTCAAAGAATTCTTGTGCAAGTAATTTACTGAATTGTGGCTCAAGCTAGGCCACTGGAAGCATTCACCTGAATAATGACTGTCAACCAAGTAAAATCCTGCAGAACTGAATTCCCAGCATTGCAATGAGGCAATAAAACGTTTCTTTCACTGTGACCTGTTAACCTAAATAACACAAGATCTATAGCAGATTAAACAGACCACAGTTCCTTAAAGTTAGACAAGAAATCAGACTGCAGTTCCAGCTGATTTTACTATAGGCTCACTTTAAGGTAGCATAATTGCACTGTGATGCCAGAAGAAGATCACTGGCCATCCCCTGCTGTGTACTTTCTACTGCCTTCCTTGCTCTGGGAAAAGCACTCAACTGACTATATGGAAATTCTAACTAGCAACCTAACAATAAAAAACTTTTCTTCAGTCAGATCACTTCTTTGAGCCACCTTTCCATAAGGCCACACTAACAAAAATGTCAGATCTAACAAATGTAACAGGAACACAGGCAGTCGGGAAAGGATATAAAGGAGGTGGCATTATCTACACTGGCTACAAATCAGAGTGGAAGTCCAACCAAAAGCCTTACTTTAAATAACAGAGAATAACTAAATAAACCATACACTTGAAACAGACTAATTTTATGTTGGTAGTAATACAAACAGATTTCTTAGGCTCAATTTTGTTTTGGTATTTCCCTGACATTCATATATTTCAAGATTTTCAACAGGCATCAGCCATATACACAAAATGTTCCATTTGGAAGCTTATATTCCCTGTCAAGGTGCATATACCCAGCATGACACACTTCAAGAACAGCTTTTATTCTCCAAAGTACATTTTCATCACAGAATTACTGTTTCGTACTGCTTGACAACAGGGGAAAAAAAAAAAAAAAACCCCAAGCCCCAACAGTATTTAACTGAAAAAAACAGCTCTACGAGATGGCAATACATGATCCATGAAGTTACAAATAACAAAACAGCCGAGTTACAATCAGTGTAAGAGTTCTTGAAACCCGACACTCAACCTCTTTAATTTTTTTCATCAACAGGAATTAAAACTTGTCAGACAAAACATTTTATTCTGCTGCTCCTGTTAATCATTAATCAAACAGAAGAATGGTTAAATTCACTTGTTGCAAATTTAAGTTCACATTTTAGTGAAAACATGAGCTGAAAGATAGAAGAGGAGAGCTGAATGAAGTCCCCATAATCCAGGAAGAAAATTGTCAGTGACCTGCTATGCCACTTAGACAGCCACAAGTCTATGGGGTTGGATGGGATCCACCCAAGGGTACTGAGGGAGCTGGCAGAAGAGCTTGCCAACTCACTTTCAACCATTTACCAGCAGCCCTGGCCAACCAGGGAGGTCCCAGTTGACTGGAGATTAGCAATTGAGACACCTATTTAAAAAAAAGGCTGAAAGGAAGATCCAGGGAATTGCAGGATTATCATCCTGACCTCAGTGCTGGGGAGGTCATGAAGCAGATCACCTTGAGTGCCATCATGGAGCATATGCTGAACAACCAGGGAAATCAGGCCCAGCCAGCATGGGCAGATCCTAATTGACCAATCTGATCTCCTTTTGTGACAAGGTGACCCACTTTGTGTGGATGTGTCTACCCACACTTTATTAAAAACTTTGACACCATTTCCCACAGCATCTCCTACAGAAACTGGCTGCTCATGGCTTGGCCGGGTGCTCTGTTGGATGGGTATAAAACTGTTGGGATGGCCGGGCCCAGAGGGTGTCAGTGACAGAATTACATGGAGCTGGTGGCCAGTCACTGGTGCTGTTCCCCAGGGCTCAGTGCTGGGACCAGTTCTGTTTGATATCTTTATCAATGATCCAGATGGGGGGATCAAGAGCACCTCTCAGTCAGTTTGCAGACACACTGAGTTGGGTGGGAGTGATGATCTGCTGGAGGGCAGGAAGGCTCTGCAGGGGCATCAGGACAGGCTGGATTGATGGGCAGAGGCCAGAGGTCTGAGGTTCAACAAGGCCAAGTGCCTGCTCCTGCCCTTGGGTCACAACAACCCCTGCAGTGCTACAAGGACTGGTGGGGACAAAGTGGCTGGGAAGATGCAAGTTGGAAAAGGACCTGGGGGTGCTGGTCAACAGCAGCTGAACGTGAGCCAGCGAGTGCCCAGGTGGCCAAGAGGCCAATGGCATCCTGGCCTGGATCAGCAACAGAGTGGCCAGCAGGACCAGGGCAGTGATCATCCCCCTGTACTCAGCACTGGTGAGGCCACACCTCAAATCCTGGGTCCAGTTTTGGGCCCCTCAGTTCAGGAAGCACATTGAGGTGCTGGAGAAGGGCAATGGAGTTGGTGAAAGGTCTGGAGCATAAGTCTGATGAGGAGCAGCTGAGTGAGACGGGGTTGTTTAGCCTGGGGAAAAGGAGGCTCAGGGAATAGCTTATCTACAACTCCACATCTCTGGCTCTCTGAAAGACGCACGTAGCAACATGAGTGTTGGTCTCTTCTCCCAGGTAACAAGTCACAGGACAAGAGGAAATGACCTCAAGTTGTATCAGAGGAGGTTTAGATTGGATATTAGGAAAAGTTTCTTCACTGAAAGGGTGGTCAGGCATTCAAACAGGCTGCCCAGTGAAGTGGCAAAATCACCATCCGTGAAAGTGTTCAAAAGGCATGTGGATGTGGCACTTAGAGACATGGTTTAGTGGTGAACATGGTGGTGGCTAGGTTAGCAGTTGGATTCAATGATCCTAAGAGTTTTTTTCCAACCTTAACCATTAGATGATTCTATGAATCCTTCAAATTCTTATGACTATTTTTAAATTAACCTAGGAGAAAAGAGTCAATTGCCAAGCAGAAATCCTTTTATTGCTTAACTTCTGAATTTGCTTTCAAATACATCTATTTTACAGCACACCGTGCTACTGGGTATTTCTGTGTATATCAAACTGCACTAACTGGACACTTTCCCAAAGTACAAGGACAGATTAACAAAGGTAAGCAAAGCAGCTGATCAGAGGGTTAGTTTCTAATCGATGGCTTTCCAGCTGGCAGACCATGATGCTCTTAGCAGCCCTGACTCCCATTTATCAGTAGCTGCAAACGCCTGCAGCACAACTGACTGTGTCCAGATACTCATGTCCCAAGTTCTGTGGTACAGCTTCACCTGCCTTCACCAGTATTCCACACCATTTTGTCTCACCCTTGGGTGTTACCAGAAAAAAAGACACCCCTAGAAGTCACCTCTAATATTCTTTATGATACCCAAGATGATCTTTCCCAATCCTACAGACTTCAAACATGCTACGTAGTCTTATATAATTCTACTTCTAATAATACCTTAATAATATAATAATACCCTAATCGTATCTTAATATGGATTTAAAAACTGGTTTATGAGGGTAAAGATCTTGATAAGGGTAGTTATTTTAGTTAATGGAAAACAATTTAATGCTGGTAGACATATACCTATTGCTGTCAAAAACATATATATTCTGAGAAAAAAAGACCATCTAGAAAACAGCTCTGAACACAAAGTTTATTAAAAATCACATCCAGAGTTTCAGTTATGCCAATGCTGTACATACATCATCCAACCTATACATAACTATTTGAAGTTTATTCACTTCTTTCGATGAAAAATTGTCTTCTAAGCTTGAAACGCTCTTGTTATTTATTTTCCTTCTCCCCTAAAGAATCTGAAATTAGTATTTCATTTTCTCCATGGGAAGGAATCCTATATTTTCTAATTTCCTTTTACATTTTCCATATTCCTCTTACCCTAGTGTGTTTTCTTCAATGGAAAAAAAATAAAAGTAAAAAAATAACACATGTACATTGGAATGAAAGCACTGAAAATAGGAAAAATTCTCTTTTCCCCCTAATAATCCTGTAAAATTTGGGGTAATTTGAATGATTAATCTGTGTTATATTCAGAAAAATAGGGTACTGAACAACCAATGTAAACATAGCTCTATCTATAAAAGACACCATATTCTAAAGACACTTCAATAAAAGTGTGCTAATTGAAATTAAGAACTACAGACAACTAGATTATACAAAATAGAAAACCTAACTCATATTTAGCTAATCAGAGGCTATCTACAGAAAAACAAGTATCTCATAGCCTACAAAGGAACAGTTTTTGCAAGACTAGACAACAAAAAGAAAAACCCACAGACAATTTGCAGAGTGGTGCAAACCAGTACACTGCTGCCAAGACACTTTTATCTGGAAATTTAGATCTTTGCATGAATTCTATCAATAGATGTGAATTTCCATAGTTAGCACAAGAACAGACCCAGCAACAGGATGTGCACCAGACTGACCACATTTACATCTGCTGGCAACAGCCTACCCCAGCCATCAGAATGCAGTGACAATCTCATCTTTCCATTCACTACTTCAAGCCATCTTCCATGAAGCAACATCACTACTGCCAACATACAAAGATGAACCAGGGAGGATCAACATCTCAGCCCTTGAAGTCTCCAGAAAATCCAGTAAAACTCACAAGCATTTCCAGCAGCTGCTGAAAATTACTGAACCTCTACTCGCACCAAACTTAGGCTATCTATTCATATCAAATGTTTTTACTCTGATATTTTACTGATGATTTCTTTTGTGTTTTTTCTTTAAAACCAGTTAGGTACTATGAAAATTCCCATTAGTGTTTATTTCTGCTTTAACATCGATGCTTTGTAATACTTGCCAGAGTCAAAAGTTCATTTTTCCCCTGCTCAATACAGCAAAAAGGATGAGCTGCTTTAGGAACACGTGGCCCAGCCAAAGAAGAGGCTGCTATCTACGAAATCAAATCCATGCTTTCTTATTTATCAGTTTCTAAACTACAGTGGGATAGCAATATACTTTATCAGTATTCTCAACCTACGGTATCTTAAGACCTTATAAACTTATAAACTCATAAAATACCCACCTTCACTATTTTGATCTAAATAGCTCTATAAATAAAAGCTTGCAACCATGCCAGGATTTGAAGCAGAAGTCAGCAAGGAGCTAACTACACAATTTTTCAATCAAATATTCAAAAAGAAGCAAATTAAAGTTGCAATGTTTCCAATCTATGATTCACACCAGACTCCAGTGTTCATAAACCACAATGAAGAACCAAGAGGAATCAAAGTATCTTCTGCCACATCCACGAATCCCCAACTGGCTGACATCACTAATAGAGCAAACAAATGCATGCTGTCAGCACCTCTCCTCCAAAGTGCTATGTTCTGCAACTTGACAACTTAAGAAATTAAGTCATCATCATCTTCAAATAACCATTTCTTGATGCTGACAAATTTGCCAAATCTCTGCCCCATCTCTATTCAGTCATCTGTCCCAGGAGAAGGAAGGAACTTTTTCTTCAAGCAGACAGTTGACAGGTAAAAGAAAAACAGACTGACTACCTGGAGCATTTTGGGGTTTATACCTCGATAAACCAAAGAAACTCAATCTAGTTCTTTTTATCAATGCATTGGATAAAAATATATGCAGATTCAGTTAGCTCTGTCAAAAACATCTACTATAGATAATAGATTTGTGGACTATGACAAGAAGATTAGAGGCACTCAACATCTAAATCAACATTCTTCTAAGACCATCCACTCAGTAAGTACTACAGGTGACATTTAGTCATACTTTCACTCAGTGTATGTAAGGTAACTAAAAGTGAGATAATGCAAAGCACAATGTAACATAGTGATGACACAACACCTGTATTATGATCTGGCTACTCCAGCTTCAGAAGTCCAAAACTATAAATCTCCCACTACATATTTAAGACTAGTAAGCCCTGTCAGATGTTGCAAGAATCCAAATTATAAAATATATAAAGTTTAAGACTCACACATTGATCCTTAATGGAAAGCATCAGAAGGTTATGAGAAATGCCTGTCACATTTGGCTGTATTTCCAACTAAACACCCAAGGTTTTTGTTATCAGCCTGAAAGTATGCTACTGACCCAATTCCATCTACTTGAAGAAAATACATTATGCAATGGTTCACTTCAATGTTCTTCCACAACACACCACAGCTTTATCCTAAAAATTCCTAGCTATAAAACATTAGCGTCAGATCTAAGTAAGGCTTCTCACAAGCTGAGGAACTCCTTGCTTACTTTAGAGACTTCTTCTGCCAGTGAATACAATGAAACAAACAATCATAAAACATTTCCACAAAAGGATTATGCAATTCCTGTAAGGGAATATGCTTTGTTCTAGTCTCGCTTTGGTTACTAGTTTTGCCACAGAACCTTTAGACTATTTACTGAAGTACCTGTTATATTGACATCTATGTTAAAAATTTTTTGATCAGGTAGTACGTTCGTGATGTAACACTTTTAAAACCTGAATACTCTATGTAACCATTATTTGCATAATGTAATCATAAATTACTGCACAAATTACATGTACATTTCAGTAAACTGCAGCTAATCAAAATTTAAAACAAAAGTAGTAGACCTCTTCTCTGCTGTACGGAAGTGCTTCATTTAAGTTTATGAACACATCTGTGTATTTAGAAACCAAGTAACAAGTATGCATACAAGCAGGGGAAAATGCAGCACGTAAAAAAAAAAGGAAAAATAAAAGCATGAAGGAAGCACAATCAGAAATGGCATTAATACTCCCACTTTGATACACGGGGGAAGTACACAGAAACTATACTGCACTTCTGCAGCTCCTTCTGCACCTCTTGTACTCCTACCCTTGACGACGAGACACTGCAATGCTCAGCAATTCTGTCATCTTCTGAGTTGCAGTACAATAACGTTGTGGGTCTGTGTTCACTACAAACACCAACAAAACGTGCACAGGAAAAAATATTTTCTCATACTCATGAAATGCAAAGCAAGTAACACATATCTGTGTAACGGAAACACACATCTATGTAACAGAACGCACATCACTCAATCAACAGAATCAAAATAAAAATTTTCACCTCTACCACAATCAGAACACAAAGTCTCCACAATCAGTCCGCTTTTCTAATTCTGTGCAGTCTGAGTTTTGCCTGCTACCTCTCCCAATTACTTTCCTTATCTTGACTTCCTTATGCTCCATTTATGGCACCAAGACACACCATGGTGAGTTGATCCTGGATGGATACTAAGTGCCCACCAAAGCTCTCTGTCACTCCCCTCCTCAGGACAGGGGAGAGAAACTGAAGAAAAGGCTCTTAGGTCAACATAAAGACAGGGAGAGATCGCTCACCAATTACCATCACAGGTAAAGCAGATTCAGCTTGGGGAAAAATTAATTTATTACCAAGTAAGTCAGAGTAGGGTAGTGAGAAAATAAAAACTGAATGTTAAAATAACTTCTCCCCACCCCTCAATTCTTCCCAGGCTCAATTTCACCCCATTTCCACTACCTCCTCCCACCCAAGAGCACAAGGGAACAGAGCCTGTGGTAAGTTCATCACACACAGTTTTCTCCTCCTCCGTAGGGGTAGAAATCCTCACACTCTTCCCCTGCTCCAGCATGGGAACCCTCCCACAGCAGACAGCCATCAACCAACTTCTCCAGCAGAAGTCGTTCTCACGGGCTCCAGTTCTTCACAAACTGCTCCAGCATGCCCCCCTTCCATGAGGAGCAGTCCCATAGGAAGACTGCTCCAGTATGGAACTCCCATGGGTCACAAGTCCTGCCAGCAAACCTGCTCCAGCATGGGCCTCTCTCTACACAGGTCCACAAGTCCTGCCAGGAACCTGCTCTAGCATGGGCTTCCCATGGGTTCACAGCCTTCTTCAGGCACATCTACCTGCTCCAACACGGGGTCCTCCACAGGTTGCAGGTGGATCTCTGCTCCCCGGTTGGCTTTCATGGACTGCAGGAGGACAGCCTGCCTTCCCAGAGTCTTCACCACCAGCTGCAGGGAAATCTCCGCTCCAGCACCTGGAGCACCTCCTCTCCCTCCTTCTTCACTGACCTTGGTGTCTGCAGAGTTGTTTTCTCTCACACACTCGCTCTCCTCTCTCCAGCTGCGGTTTCTAGTGAGCAGGGTTTTTTTATCTCAGGGGCACTGCCACAGTTGCTGACTGGCTCGGCCTTGGCCAGCAGCAGGTCTGTCCTGGAGTCGGCTGGCATTGGCTCTGTCAGACACGGGATGTTTCTGGCAGCTTCTCAGAGAAATCCCTCCTGTAGCCCCCTTATTAACAAAACCTTGTCACACAAACACAGTACACAATACCTTCTACTGAAGTATCTTTAGGCAGACTTTTGATTCAAGATATCCAGCTACAAACTAATATTCAATGCCTTCTAGACTGCACAGTCATTCATAAAAGCCAGATGAATAACAAAAGCACACATCAATTTTTCTGTAGTGAGCTCAAAACTAAAGCAATTCTTCTAGTAATGTTTGTTACAGTATTCTTAAAGTAGTCGTACTAATATTCCTACATAAAGTGTCCTTTAAGGAAAAATACGGATACACATTAAAGAAACATTCATTTCAACATTTCTTTAACAATTATTTCAAGAGCTATCCTCAAAGAAACTGTGGAGTATATTAGTCCTTATTGGTGGACAGTATTTCAAATTGAAGAAAAAAAAACCAGCAAGTGTTCTTCTTTTAAAATAAAGTTTATTTCACTTGTATTGTGACCATATTTATCAACATTCATTCTAGTTTACAGATATAGGTGTAGTAAGTACAGAGCTCCCACTCCCCTGCAGGCAACCTGCTAAGCCAGAAGAGCCAGAGCTCTGATCACAAACCTGTCTGCATATTGAAAGGCTGCATTCCCAGTTCCTCCTTCTTTGCCTCTTTCTGTTTCGGCAAAAGGCAAGTTTTTGCTTATTTTATACTATATAAATGCTGGGGCTGACGTGTAAAAGTACAGATACATCAAACAATTCTTATGAGCAACTCTACAAAAAAAATTTGTGAAGAAACATATTTTTAAAAGAAAATTTGGAGAGAACTCCAATTCTGGTTGTATTAATGATTTTTTTAAAAAAATTAAAATTCAAGCATTCAGACTTTGGATCATCTGTGCAGCAGATGCAGGTGCAGCTCAGGTCTGGCAGAATAACCAGCAGAAACCTACCACCATGAGCACACAATGTACCTGAACTGGGTAAACAGTACAGCTGCACTTCTACTGCTCTGAACCTTTAAGTACTGAGTACTGTATGATCTAAACCTACTCTGCAATGACAGTCTTTTTGTCTCCACACTAAGTTCCAAGAAACACATACGCAAGCACAGAGACTCCAGTTATGCCAGACTGAGCTGAGATGCAGATGGATGCTATCTCAAGTCTTATGCAGCTAGCTCCACAGGGAGTCACAGCCCCCTCAGGACATTCCCCAGGACTAAAGTCCAGGTGGCTTATTAGACAAGCTGTGGTGTCACACAAATGTGCTGACTCAGTTCTGGACCACGACTGCATTTAACTTCATAAGCCACCCCACCAAAAAAAACTAATACAGAAATACCAAGTGAAAAAAACACCACTGTTATGACATTAGAGTAATTTGTACCAAGTCCAAACTGATTTTTCCAGATGTAAGGACAGGCTTACAATATTCATATTCCAGCGAAACAGAACAACAGCATAGCGATACACCTGCAATGCAAGCAATCCGACCTCACATTTAGCATCACAGCTCCTCACATTTACCATGTGAGCTGCGCTTTGAGGTAGTAAAACTTCCTGTAATTCTTAACACTGAAGTTCAGTATTGAGATCTCCTGGTCTCTCTTCATCAAGTTGGATTCACAAGGAACGGGACCTACGCATAGCTAGAAAGCCTGACCAAGCTACCTGTACAAACAGTGAACTCCTCCCTGTTGCCTGATATCTCTATCACACAGATTACTGCAGCTCCTTCATGAGGAGTATGAAGAGTAGTAGCTTGCAGTAAACCACAAACACAGTATCTATTTTTACCCCGCTATATATTATATTTAAATTATTCTTAACATAAGATCATCAAGGAAGATGTTTGACACATAACAGGATTATGGGGAAAAACATCTGGTTGACCAACAGTTGTGCTACAAATCCTAAGCTTAGTTCTCCAGTCTCTCTTTGGATACCAGAACTATCAGCCCTTGGACAACATAAATGCACCATGCAATTTCTCAAGCCAGGACCCAAAGTCCCTTACATAGTAGTCCATATATATACAAACTCACACAGACCCCAATATTAATATTTTCTGCATCACTATGTATTTGCCCTGCTTTTTGATCAGAAGTTCAGGTAGATCTGAGGACACCAAAAGGGCCCACTATGCAGGGTAGTAACAGCTGGTGTTGACACAGGCAAAGCTGGGAGCAGTCACCACCCATCTTGAAGAGACTTGCATGCCCAGCTCACCATAGGTCAGCTAAGATAAATGAGCTGATTTACAGAAAACTAAGATTTTTCAAGCAATAGTTAAAAACTGACACGGTGATTGTAAAATGTGCGTACTGGGATTACAATCTTCAATTATGTACTACATAAGCATGATTATAAAGTAAGTCGAATAATTACCAGTCACCTCAATATATCCAGTATGCAAACAGTTCAAGTTTATGAAAAGTCACAGTTTCGTTCACACACTGAGAAAAACGTGACCCTGCTGGAACCAAAAGTCGGTATGATTTGTCCAGCATGGAGCAGTGCTTTCCAACTAGTAACTGACCATTCAACAGCCAAGACACTGGCTCTCAGCTCACCAACAAACACGCAGAAATCAACCAGCCACCACTTTCACTCCCACCCAGTATGTACCAGCCTAGAGGCAGCACTCAGAAGAAAGGGAACACAGTATATATCAGTGTGTAACACTTGATAGCAAAAGGGAAGCCAACTGTCCTGGTCTGCTCTTAAGTGACCTTCTCTGGTGACCCACCAACTTGCATTATGTGCTTCCAAGTTAGTCCTTTTTTTTTCATTGTTAAAGCAAGACTAACTTTAGTGTGAGTTGCATATCAGAATGAATTTATTTGCCCAGCAACTGAAGCTTTAAAAAAAATCAACCAAGAAACACACACCCCAAAAACACACAACACAGCATCAGCATGAAAAAATATGCCTTGAGCATACTGAGGTCTTCAAGTAAGCAGAAGCATAGTCAATGTAATGTGGCTAATTTAATTCTGGTTTTGTTTATAGGCAAAAAGGCCAAGAGAAAAACTAAGCTTCAGTCTCATACACTGATGACACTTTTGTAAGCAAGTATGTTAAAACTACTGGGTCTGGTAAACTGCTTACTGTAAAGTTCCAGTTTCCATTCTGAGGGCAGGGCTGGAGTTTAGTTTCTGAATGTCAAGAGCTGCTCCAAGACACCTCAGATACAGCCACCATGCTTCTCACGCAGTAACATACAAGTAGTTGCTAAAACTTCGGCTGTTTTATCTCACATGCAATTGGTTTCACCTGAAAACCACTTAAACCTACACTACATTACAAATGGGATTTTTTTTTCCCAAAACAGAATCAGTAATCAACCTGTTGAACTGAACAGACACTGTGGAAACAAGAACAGAATACACCAGGAAGAGAATTCAGTTAAGTTTATCACTCTTCCTTCTTCACTTCAAACAGCAAAGTAAAGTAGTCTACCAAAGCTATTCTCTTGGTAAACTCAAGAAATTCTCATAATGCAGTCAGACATTGCTTATTATAGAACTCTGGACAGTTCTCTTTCACTCCCTGTGTCACGAGAAGCCAGGATTAACTACATCCTAAACCATGAGGATTCCCTATCATACTGTTGGAAAATCTTCTTATAGCCACCAGCCATCTTTCCGTCTCCTCTGCACTTTTAACTTTGCTCTCAATCTATACACATCAAACTCAGCAACACTAAAAAATGCTACTCTTAAAACTTTACATATCTGATGGTCTCCCCAGGAAAAGAAACAGCCTTTCTTTAGAAAGGGTTTTGATTGTCTATTGACAAATACTTGAAGAGCATACAAAAATCAATCCCTTCTTGCTCCCACCAATAGGTCTGCTTTGGAAGAACTAAGTCTCAATTACCCTGGGCATTATGAAAATATTAATGGCAAAAAGTGGGAAAAAGTAGAGGAATGAGATTCTTTCAACCTGTGACAAAAATTCATTCAACAGTTAGTCTTGCCACCATTTCTACAGCACTTTATATTAGAAAAGAAAATAGGTACAGCAAACAGGTCATGTAAACGCACTGATAGTCAGGGACAGTAACTGAAAATTTGGTCTCTGACTCCTCATTTGTTTTTAGATATGAAGGTTAGAAACAGTTTACACACTGCTCTAAGATGCTGCACCACCTTCTCTTCCAATGAAATTTCAGAGGCACAGGAACAGCTTAATCTTTCTAAATACTCTCACTTCTCTCAGTTTATCTTTTGCTAGAAGACAAATTAAAAAGTGCCAAATAGGGAGAAATGTGATTGCTTTTTTCTAAAAACGCCTGACATCACCCAGTTTCATCTAACAACAAACAAGTATGACCAAAACAAAACCTCATGTAACCATAGTAAAAAAAAAGAAAAGCATTATCTGAATCCCCAATATTTACCATAAAATAAATTAAAAAACCAGAAAGAAAATACTTCTTCAGTTCTAAGTATCACATTCCAAGTAAGCATTCATTTTCAAAATTAACAACACTACTTATTGGGAGTGTTCCTAGACTGAAGCTTTTAACCAGTAACCTTAAGTTGCTGTAAAAGAAAATTGGACACAGATTTTATTTACTTCCTGTACCTAACTTTATACGTGTTAAACTGACACAATTAACCAAAACCTACACCACGGACAAAAAAAAAGGGAAAAAAGAAAGAAGCAAAACCCAAATGCAAAGCCAAAAATCAAACAAAAACAAACAAACAAGCAAAAAACCACCGCCATCAAACTAAAAAAACCCAACCACCTACAACATAAAAAACCCATACCCTGAAACTGTCAGAATACTTCAGAGACAGTTATGTATTTCCACTTTTAAAAAATAAGAAGACAAACAGTCTTTCAGAAGAGCATTTAGGTCAATTACAACAGAAAGCAAAGCTCTTTTCTACTGTTACTGTAACACTTGGGTAAATATTATCCACACAAGGATTATAACTAGCATTACTTAATAAACAAAACACATACCACTCTGGCTGCTCTTTCCTGAGATTCACACTTTCTGCAAAACCACGGTCCAGTGGGTACTTGAACAATTCCATAGCAAGCTGTTTTGAACAAGACAAAAATATTTCAGCAAACATAAGTAGCACTACAATACTAATAATGTTATTTAAAAAGCTTACTATTAGTAGATCTCACATCATTTTAACTATCAAGAAAGTCAAACTGACATCCATACACTGCACATGAAATCCTATCACAAAAGTACAAGAAATTAAGTACAACAAGCTTACATTTTAAAAATTATGCAGGATTTGTTAAATGAAAAAAGCCCCACATTAGTTTGAAAAGTAACATAACCAGTCAAAAGCAGCAATGTTTCATATGTGACCTGTTTTGTTATTTATTTACCTGCAAAACAGGTGAGACACTTCACTATAAGCGACAGATGCTTGTTATTGTGAGGTCTTTCTTAAGAAAAAACTAACAAACCTGAGTTCTTCGTAAGACATTTATCCATATACTTACTATCCAGTTCTCTTATTTTTATAAGTAAAATAACTGGTCTTAAGCAGAAAATCCATCGTGAACTGAACAAAATTTGCTTTTTTACCCCAGAAAATTCAGAGAGCTGTAAATACAAACTGAACTGAGCATCAGGGCTTGGATTAGTTGCAACTTGAGCCAGGCTACAACATAAACCCTTAGAAAAGAGATTTTCGGACATGAAGATTTATCTGCAAGACAGTCACCTGTATTTTTCTAGTATATAAAAGCAACCACAGGAGTTTGGTACAAAATTCCACATAAAAAAAAGAGTTTAGCCATTTGGCAGTATTGCTCACGTTTGAAATGCACACATCAAGCAACCTTAAGAACTACTGAGGGAAAGAAAATACAAGAACACAAGTGCTGTGAGTATATTCTAATATTTGTATGGGTGTAGCAAATAACAAAGAACCAAAAAGCCAAACATTTTGCTTAAAGATAATCCCAAAGTATTAAAGATATGATATCAGATTCAATTCTCAACAATCATATGTTACTTAAATACAAAAATCAGGTTTAAGTGTGTAAGTAGAAAAAAAAATATTACTAATTTAAATTAGTAACTTACAGTTATACTATACAAATATATTGATTTTGTGATAGCTTGGAGATGAAAAATAGTAATGCAATAGTACTATAAAAACATCTGGCTAATACAGCTTTATTTCCATGAAGGAAAGTCAATGAAATAATTTCCTATTATATACATAGATGTAGTCATATTAAGATTAGTTGTCAGAATTTCAAATACTTTATTCAAGTACCTGCAGGCCAAACTATTCTGATAAGCCCTTCCTACTGTACAATAAAATTCTTCAACATGAGAAAAAAACATCTTGTTTTCCTTGCATCTGTATTAGCCACAGATCAGGGGGGACTCTGAATTTCTCTTCAGATATTAAGAGGGAGATTTTAAATGTAGAATCATACATTTAGGTTAGCAAGTGACAATGCAGAGTACGAAACAAGTATAAAATGCAATTCAGAGACAGGGCTGGCAAGGAGATCCAAAGGCAACACGAGCTGGGCAAAGACCAAAGCTGAAGTGAAGTACTTCTGTATCTGCCAGGGTAAGAGAGTACACCTACAGCGTGGAGGAGTCCATCACAGGTTTGTGCTCTGATATATCGTGATACTTTTTACAGAGTTTCAGGGCTTCTTTTCCTTTATACTTTCACTACTATGCAAAGCTTCTATAAACAGATGAAGAGATCTTGTCCTTCATAACTTGCCAATGACTTAACAATTGAAAAGAAGCTTCCTCTGAACTAAAAATAATTATAATAACAAAACCAAAGCAGTTAATAAAGCTTTATGGGTAATACTGCTGTTTGTACTTCAAACACAGACCACCAGCTTTGACTATGAGGACTACTACATTTACTACAGGAAGGCGACAAGAAGAGTGGACATGCCTCCTCCACCACCTTTGTTCACATGACGTATCAAATCCGAAATGTAAAGCATCAATGGTACAGTAAATCAAAACATGGAGTTCTTCTTTGCTTAAGATCTCTACAACAACTTCTTGATTCAGACCAAGCAGTACTTTGCATACCTCCTGACAGATTCCAATTCAGGTTTGGATATGACTTTAAAAAAAAAAGTTCATTTTCTTGTACCTACTGAAGTGCGTCTCTCTATACTAGGAATACTTTCTATAACTGACTTTTGTTCCTGCTATTTCAGCTCCAACGGGTGCTATCATCCAACTCTTTCACTGAAAATATCAGCAAGGCTCCAGATACAAAGGAAGATGTCCAAGATAATGTAAAACTAATAGCTGTTTCAGGTATGACCTCCAGAAGTATTCATGTTCTAGTGTTCTTCTTCATGATCCTAAGATTCCACAACCTACTCGTTAACATTACTCAGCTCTTAAGACGACAGAAAACCAACTCAAAACCAGATTAATTTCAGAGATCCTGTCAGCTCCCCTTTGTGTTCAATCCAATGTTAACAGAAATAACTAAATTCTTTTGTATATCTCCTTAAATTACTATTATTTCTCACTATAGATCAACTTACGAGGGAGCATATACTTGGAACAACCAGTTACTATATCATCTTCAGCACAATTTAAGACCAAGCATGAGACACACACTAGTAGTATTTTCACATGCACTAGGCATTCAGATTAATGAATTGGATTTAGGATTGTCTGTCTCCTCCAATTTGTCCACCACCTGTAAGTAGACAAAAAGCCAGTCACGGAGTTCATATGACTGCTTAGGAGTCGGTGCAAAAAAACTACCATCTTATTCCTTATTTCTGCTACCATAAAGCAAAAGTTATGATGACTTCCTTTCTTACAATGTAAGCAGCAGAGTCGTCTCTTCCTCTGCTCTCACACGAAGGGTCAACCCACTGACAGAAACAAAACAATCACACAGAGGGAACATGCCAGCTCCTGAACTGAGCTGGAAACCAACCAACCAGCCTCCACTAAGCCAAACATATCCAGCATCAGCCATTCCAAACAGCACCCTCCCCCTGCAGAACCACAACAGGAAGTCTCTTCATCTACCAGGAAACATCAGCCAAATGACATTCAAGGAAAGGCAGGCAGAGATAGAATCACATGACAGCTAAGCCTTTCCTACGCACCCCTCTCTTCCAATCCTAAACCCTTCTTGTCTCCTGGCTGCCCCTCAAGTAACTTTTTCAAACTTGGGAAATGCAGGGACAACGGGGATGGAGTAAGGGCAGGAAGAAACAGAGCAATAACCACCAGAACAGAGTATAGTAACAAGCTCTGCAAAGACCGAAAGCAGTTTTAGATAGTCTTTGGAACGTTGCAGCTGAGGTTGTTAACAAAGTGCAAAAGCAGACTGGGAAGCGTAGACACAGAAAACATACAGGAGAGGAGCAAAGGGGAAAAAATTGGAAAGGTGAATTCTTCCTTTCTCACAGCCATGACGTGGGAAAACATAATATAGTAAGTCTCATGTGAGGGAAAAGACAGACAGACTGGTAGGACAGGAGATGACAGAGCAAGTCAAACCAG
The DNA here is from genome assembly GCA_013397975.1 of Machaerirhynchus nigripectus. Lineage (NCBI taxonomy): Eukaryota > Metazoa > Chordata > Aves > Passeriformes > Dicruridae > Machaerirhynchus > Machaerirhynchus nigripectus. Next base: position 282,870 of record VZRQ01009616.1, read on the forward strand.
AAAGCACGTGGCCTTAGAAACAGGGAAACAGGCTTCATGGGTAAAAAGCAGCTGGGAGGGCGAGGGGAAGAAGGGGAGAAAAACGGCCGGGGGGTGGCGGGGGGAAGGAAGCAGGCCCAAGGGAAGAAGACTGGGAGCACCAAGAAGGAAGTGGCGAGGCTGGAGGCCGGAGCGGGTGCGCTGCCCTCGCCTGCCCGCTCACCTTGATGCACTGCGACATTGCAGCCGTGCCCGTCGCAGTAGACGAGCGGGTTCTCGGCCCAGCCCCGCTCGTCGGAGCATACGCAGCAGCCGCCGATCATCTCCTTCATGCTACTGGAGAACTCGCCCTCCAGTGACACCGGCAGCAGCAGCGGCTCGCTGGAGACCATCTAAGGGTTAAAAACACCGTCGTCAACACCGCGCACGCCACACGCGCCTCGCCCTCCGCCTGCCCCCTCCCCCGGCGGGGTCTCCCCTCAGTCACTCAGCCGCAGCCGCCGCCGCCGCGGCAGCGCTTCGGGGCCCATGACCGCCGG
>VZRQ01009616.1:283873-295266 GCA_013397975.1 Machaerirhynchus nigripectus
GCCCTCACCGCAACTTTTACTATTTTGTTTATTTTCCCTGCGATGGGGCTGCAAAGCTAATGCATTATTAATACCCCTCTTTCCTCTTCCTTCAAAACTCATGGCGTGGATGCAGCGCTGCCTGGCTATTCCTGCCACGGCAGCGAAAGTGATGCTGAACGGGAGATCTGACAAATAGAGAAACCAGGGAGGCCGCAGACACACAAAACCAAACATATTCTTCAATACAGCTGCTCTCTACTTTTACTCAGAGGTGGACGTGTCTTTCTAGAAGTTGGGCACTTGGGGTTTCTTTTTTCGTAAAACAATTCTGCAATTCTGTTGTCTCTCTTAATTAAAATGGGGGGGGGGGCAAAAGAAAAAAAAACTGAGGGGAGCGAGCTGAGGTGGTCAGCAGAGAGGAAAATCTCAGCCTATTCAATTCTCCATTGTAAGCAGGTATGCCTGTAGCAGAAGGAACTAATTGTGGTGATTGTTAGGAGCATGGAGGAATTAAATGCAGCCTTGCAAAATTCTGGTCACTCACTTGCCCCAGGCCTAGCATTTATTTATTTATTTGCTTGTTTATTTATTTATTTTATTTTGTGTTGGGCAAGGAAGGTATCATTGATTCATCTTCATTATCATGCTAAAAGGCGGAGAAGCAGAATTTGTGTGTGGGCTGTATTTTCACAATGATTTTGCAAGGGCAGCTTAGCTGGTATCTGTACAAATCACTATTGAATTGTGTACATTCCTGGACACAGCACTACCTAGACCTACACATATGCAGATTATATTTTATACGTTGTCATAGTCCTGTACACAAGTGCAGATGTTTTATTAGTTAACAAACTGCTACATGGAAGGGAGAGGTGGGATGTGCACAGCTCTACCCCCTGCAGACATCCGAGTCTGCAGTTTGTACGCAGGATATCTTAGGTCAAGCTCTTTTCTCTCCTTGAAAGTTTTAAGTGAAATTATTTCGCTAGAGGAAGAACGGCAGGCAGGCAAAAAGGAATCATGGAGGTAGCTTCCTACATGCAAGGCCCAACCAAAGATGAGATTATTGCAGCCATTTGGGGCACATTCTAAGCATTTATCTGTAAATACATGCTCGAAATAGCCGTAAGAGTTTAGAAATTTTTAAGATACGGGAAAAAATGGAGGGGGAGGGGACTGGAATGTAGTATGTTTCAGTTGTGTAAAATCAAAGATTGCCCTCAAAAACCCCACCCTGCACCAAATGTCCTATCAACACTGAAGAACACAAATTCGAACATACAACTGTTTGTTTTAAACACACTTAAAACACTATTTTTATTACTTTAAAAGCTCATAAAAATACCCTGAAAATTGCAGGTGCAAGCAATTACTTTGTAAGAAAATAAAGCAATTAATATATCCTGGTGTTTAAAAAAAAACGCAAATTATTTGAAGCTGATAGATATAGTGTCGCAGCCCTTCTTCATTCTTGTCAAGAAAATGACATCTAATTTAAAAAGCATTCTCAATGATTCTGCTAACCCTAACAAAAAAAAAAAAAAAAAAGAAAAAAAAGAAAAAGAAAAAAGAAGAAAAAAGTCATAGTACAGCAACAAATCTATCTTTTATTTCCCTGACAGGTAAATTAAAATAAATATTCTTTTAAAATTAAAACGTATTAAATATATTTTGTTGGATGAATCTGTACATTTAGTAAAACTTGTAACAAACAATTGTAGATTTTTCTCACCACTTTTTTTTTAATTCATTGAGGTCTTCCTGCAATTTCTTCTTTGAAAAGCAACTAGTACAATCAATTCCCAAGCTTTTTTTTTTAATATTAGCTATTTTAAAGCTCAATCTTTAGTTTTATAAAGGAGCATCACCAAAGAAAAAACTAATTACTTTGCAACAACTTGATTAAAGATGCACCATAGCAACAAGGGTATATTTGTGAAAAACCTACTGTATCGTTTTCAAATAAAAATATTCTAATCTCACACCATGTAACACACCAGCTCAGTATTGAACAGCCTGAAATATTGCTTTGGTTAAAATCCAGTCAAGGCTAATACATTCAATTATTTAATGAAACATTTGTTTTCTTCTTATAGATTTCTGATTAATTCTTTCTATAGAAAGAATGTACATGGACTGGAAGAAACTCCATGACTACCACTTTATGGTATTGTGTAATATTTGATGGAAAAATTTAGATAACCTCTTGATAGTTCTGTAAAACAATCATTTAGAGAAGACCTTTGAAATGCAAAATAGGAAAAGAAATGCATTACCACTAAATAAATACTGCAAACACTAAGCCTATAACAGCTATGGAATCAGAACATAAAATCTTGTATCATATATGTTCTTATGATTGTAGTATTTAATACGCACTGACATGACACAGAAGGCCAATTTTCTTTTTTTAAGAAAGGAAGGCTGTCCTTCTTATAGTGATATATAGGAGATTAAAATAATTAGAAAGTAATATAATTCAGTAAGAATTAATAATTTTATTGTTAATCTAAATGCAAAGAGAAAATCCAATTCGCTTAAAGGAGCCTACAAAATCTAGGAGCTAAACAAGTTAGAATATAAGAAACTTAAAAGAAGATTCTGTGTTTCAATTTTGCTTAGATACTTTCACAAACAGAATGTGTAAGTGAAAGAAAATTACACTCTCCAATTGCAAATTGTTTTTAAAAGTTTAAGGCATTCCTCAAGAAAACATTAACATATATGAGTGAATAGCACTTCAGTTTCATAAACAAAAATACAAACGTTGTCACAAATTTTTACTACAAAATAATCAGTTGCAACAGTAAAACTAAGATTTTTGAATGCTTGGTTTAAATGTCACCTTTTTTCCTTAAAATGTGCAAAATCATATTGTAATTTTAGTGAATAAAGCAAAGCATTGAACAAGAAAAAGTCTTTAATTTACAAAGCCACATTACCAGTTGTATATAATCATCAGAAGAATCTTCCAAAAATAACAGAAAAAGCATAGACTTCATATTAAAAGCATACTATATTAGAAAACATAAATTGATATTGGGACTTGGAGCTGTAGAGCAGGAAAACTCACTTCCTTCCAGAAAGCAAACTTCTCACAATAATTTTTACTCCATTTTCAGATTGGGTCTTTGTTGAGAAAGCTGTGATCTTTACCTATGTGCAAAAGGATACATGCTGCAGCTAAACAGATGCAACTGAAAACAGAAAAATTGCAGTAGCTTAGTGATATTCAATAGGTAGGATGATCTGTCTCTCGATTATCCATTTAAAATACATTGATGCTTGTCTGCCTTTTGTTTATGTGGTTTTAAATCATTAACAGCATTCTCTGAAATACCTTCTAATCGTGGGTATTGGCTTCATTTCTGGGAAGGCAGCAGTGAAATGGTCACTTTACACAAAATAAAATGCAACTCTTACGTGTTGACCCTTGCATGCAGTGCATTTTAAATGGCAGTCTGCCTTAGATCCAACAAATTCTTTCTATCCATGTTCTGTTATGAAGGATATAGCATGTCTCCAGAACCCACATTAATAAAGTAAATGTATCTTTACATGCTTACTCTTAAATTATATCGAGAAAGAGTAAAGTTTTCTTTTTCCTCTTCCTGTTCTTTAATATACTGCTGAAATCTGTATTTAACACCTATCCAAATGCAATGTACTGAATAATTTAGACGTTTCAACATTTAACATGTAGTCACTTGGTGATCAGGAATTTGCATCGCTCTGTATATTTACATGTCATGCAAGTACAGGTAGCAGCATTGGAGGTCATGTCAGTGCATCTCCTGGACACCATGCTTCTTCATATGTTGTGCTATTTTCTTTTATGCGAACGTATTTACAAATTTTGTAGTTCTTTAGACTGCAAAAAAGGGGGAAATAATTCCACCACCTATTGCATTCATTTTCTTGCTTTTAATTGTATTATCACCTTTGGAGACTTTGGTAAATTCCACTTAGCTAGCAGCAATGGATAAAATTGGTGGTTTTCAAGTACTGCTTCTGTTGCTAGTGTTGGCATTTAAATGTTAATTTCAGACTGAGGTTTACAGTAAACATGAAACAAGGGATTTTCTTTGAATGAACAATCTCAAACCAAAATTCTAAATAAAGGAAACCTAGCACAGGATGTTTTTAAGTGCAGTGATTATTTCCTTTTAAAGATTTAACATTCCCTAAATGATAGAAGTTAGTGAAGTTAAATGTGACAGTTAATTTATAATACTCTACATTAAAAAAGCATTTAGACGCTAACCACATTTTTATATGAGTCAAGTCAAAGTAATGATAATTACAGTATGATACAAAAGAACCTGAAATAAACTTCTAGCAAACCATATTGAATATTAATACCGTATTAAGCCCTGAAAAGCTGGGTTAGTAAACTCTGGAATGTAGATTATATGCAACTTAAATGTTGCGCAGGGCTTTTCTTCAAAGAAGAATGCTTCGTTTCAAAGTTTGGATTTTTATGAGGTATGTATTAATTCACTGGATTTATATTAAATACATGTATATAGCATCACTCCAAGACCAAGTCTCGGGTTACTTCTATGGGCATATTGCTGTGTAGGATTTGCTAAATTAACATTCCATATAAATTAATAGCCTTCTTTTCATGTTTGTTGTGTTACAATCAGCATTGTGATACTGTGTTGTGTCACAGGTCACATTTACTTGATTTCAATTCAGGAATGGTGTCTATACTACATATTAAATATAAGAAACAACATGCTGAACTTCCCATCAAATCTCTTAAATGCAGAGCTATTTTAAATGGGTTTGTATAAACAAAACACATATATCTAATATAAGCGTGGGAAAGGAAAAGCTGGTTTGTTATATGCTAAAGCAAATTGGAGTAAATCAACCGCATCCGTGGGCTGGATAAGCAATACTACTCTGCTTTTCCCACTACCATTTGGACAAGACAATGTTACTTTTTTATTTAAAGTGTTTTCTTCTCAACAAGGGGCCACCACTTCCCAATCTCAAAAACACGCCCCAGAATATGTTAATTAATTGTATTGTGTCTCTGAAAGAAAGAGGTTGCCAAATGCAATAAAAAAAAAAAAAAAGGTCTTTCGATCAGTGAGCTGCATTCCCACTGCTAGTTACCATCTCATTTCAATTCCATATAGATATACATAGATACATTTCCTCCAGGTACAACTTTGACCGTTAAAAGCTGTCTAAGAGCCAAAGTCTAACTTGACCACATAGGGTAGATATGGGAAGCTTAACATTCCTGGTGAATTAAGCGCACAAGCCTCGGATCAATTTTTGTCTATCTTACTATGGTACTTCAGAGTCGGGAATGTGGGTAATTTTTGTAACATGGTACTTCCCAATTAAAAGTAACAACAATGCTCCTCTGTGAAAAAAAATTAATATATAAAATATGTCAACACAAATTCCTCACAAATACAAAATAAAGAGTAATGAAGAATGGCAACAAAAGGTCTCTTCCGATTTTTTTAAATCTTCCATTTCAATGAGATAGCTTTCAAATAGAGATACATTGTTTTAGTAAATACAAGAGTATTAAATGTCGTTTTGAATGATGCCTTCTAAATTTGTAGTAACCTTCTGAAAATTCCCAAGCAGCAATCAAGAGCAACTGCTTCTCCGGAATACTCAAGTAGGACAAGTAAAACAAAACAAAAATCTTTCTTTCCTCGATCTCACAGTTAATGCCTTTAAATATTACCAGGGTGGTGTTTTCTATAAGTTACTTGCATCTTCAGCTTTCGAATAATATGGATGCTTTTTACCATCTAAACTGAGTTTTTATTTGGAAGAGTCCAACAAAAGCCTGCAAGTTTTCCAAGAGTGAAAGAGAAGTCCCAAACGGTATTATCTTAAACAATGACTGCAAGCATGCAACTTCCCAAGTGTGCATGGGGGAAGAAAAGTAACTTCAGAATTATTTTTAGCTAGGTGATATCCATAAACATCAATCTTTAATTTATTTTACTTACTTATCACAATCTATGCAAAATGTTAATTTCTTGGTATATACTTAATTCTTTTTAGAAGTCTAGACATTACTTCTAATATTTTAAAATAAATTCACAAGCACTCGGAGATAACTTGCTAAAAATAATCACAATTCTCCTAGAAAGGATTTTCTTAAAATAACCAGTTCTCTAGAAACTCTTTCCTCATCACAAATGCGAGTCCCTACCCGTTTTAATTTTATCTTCCAGAAACAATGTGCAAATACGTATTTTTTCCCTTAGATGATTAAGGGCACTTGTTGGAAATTTTCTTGAACATCAAGTTAGTTATTTCTTCCCCTATGTAAATACATGAGAAAGTTCAGTCTGAAATGGTGTACTGAAAAAAAATTAATTTCTAATTATTTTCAGGGGGAAAAAATGCAACTTTTCCTATAAAACAAATCTTTTAAAATCTCAAACCAACATAAAACAATCACTTGGGGGGAAAAAAATCCATCATGTTGCTCATATGAAAAACAGGGTAAGATTAATCTTTTTTATAGACAGACTTAAGAATAGTTCCTTCCAACATTCTCTTAGGCTACATTTATTAATCCAGATCCAGTGGGTCAGAGCAGTTTTTCCCAATTCCTTTAACAAGTCCTACTCTAAAATCCACCCAGAAACAGATGTTACTTTATGTACAATTCCGCTGCGGTAGTTGGGGGGTTTTTACCTTTCAAGTAACACGTGAGCTACAGCCTCACGGAGCTCCCTCAGTGGATGGCACTTCTAAAGGCTCCTCTCTACTCATGAACCCGATTTCCCGGCGGCTTCCCCCGCGCCGCTGCCTGCGAGCACACAGCGTGCGGGGCCCGGGGCTCTCCCTCCTCCCCACCGGCGGAAAGCGGCGCGAAAAGAGGCGGCCGGGGAACAATGGGGAGCGCCGGGAGCAGGGGGAGAGCCGGGAGCAGGGGGAGCCCCGGCCGCGCTTCCTCCGGCCCCGCCGCCGCTTCCTGCGGGCCCGCGCGCCGCTCCGTTCCCTAGGGCAGCCTGCCCGGAGCCCGCCCCGCTGACGGGAGACCCCCGCTCACCCTTGGAATCCCCCGTGCCCGCGCCGCGCTGCCGAGGGCACACACGAGTTTACTCTCGCAGCCACTCGCTCGCCCCCGAGCTCTCCCGCCCCCGCATGGCGAGCGGGGCTGCCCGGCTGGCGCGGCGCCAGCCCCGCTCCTGAGCCTATCCCGGGGTCGGGCGGGCGGCCTATGGGAGCCCTGATCCCGCTGCCCCGGGCTCCTGCCCCGCATGCCGCGAGCACTGCCCGCAGGAGAGCGACAGCACTACAGAGGCGCTGCGGCCCCGCTGCACTGCGCGCTCCCTCCCTTCAGGGGACGGTGCTGCGCACAAAGGGCGGCTCAGCATTGTTCTCCTCCCTGACCCCCAAATCCCCTCTTCCCCGCCGGGAAAGGCGAACGGGAAGGGCCGGGACGAAGGGCGAAGACGGGGAGAGGCCAACTGCCCGCGGCGCCGGCCGCTTCCCAGCGCATCCTGCCTGCCATCTTCGCCTTTCCCCAAACTCGCCTTCCTGCTGTGCCTGCCGTCCATGCCCACCATCCCTCGTTCCCTGCTCGCAATGTAATGGGTCTTTCACATGTCACCTTGCCTAAAAATCCCACTGAGGCTGCAAAGGAACCTCTGCCCAAATCCCAGCCACCCAAGCATCCTTCTCGAGCTTGTACAGGGGATCACCCACTTCACATACCCACAGGGGGAAAAAAACCCTACAACTGTACCAATGCAAGGAATTAATTGAGGATTTTGTCCTCAAATTCACAAAAGGGTTCTTCTTTTTAACCTTGATGGTCCTGGTTAGGTGACCAGGCGATATTTAAGCTACAGTCCTTTGCCACCTGCAGCCCAGGGCATTCCAGTCCCCACGCTCAAAACACCATGGAGCAGACACCAAGACACCGGGATCCAGCAGAAAACTCAAAGCATGTGAGGAAGAGTGGGAGCTACAACATGACATTTAGGAAAAACCACGGCTCGATTTAAATAATTGCATAATATTAGGATTTAACTTATAAATGTTTACATTTGTGTGATTTGATTAATGTCACGTTTGATTTCCTTAAAGCCACTCACAAGGTACTTTAAAACACGAGATTAACGTCTACCAGCGATGAAATTCAACAGGCAAATCCTCTTCTCAGCGCCCCGGCTCCCCCAGCACCCGGGCAGGCAGGGACCTCAGACTCCCGTTCTGCCCCACCGCCCCCCGCAGCCCTCGGCCAAGGGGGCTCCCCCCACATCCCGTGGTCAGCGATCCCCCTCCCCCGCAGGTGACAGGATTCTGGCCGGTCCCTCCGCCGGCGCTCCCGTTCAAACGCGGCCGAGCCCGCCTCTGCCCCGCCCCCGCCCGGCCGTTACCGCCGCCGCCACAGGGACACCCCGATCCCGCCCCGGCGCTTCCCGAGGGAGGCGCCGCCGCTCCCGGGTTTTCCCGGAATGCCGGGGGGAATGGAGCGGGGGGAGGGGAAGCAGCGGCAGGAGGCTCGAGGGCGGCACGAGCGCGGCCGGCGCGGGGGATTGTGGGTAGGAAGGTGGTCGGGGCAGCAAAGGAAGCTGCGGGCGGGGATGGGGGGGTGAAAGGTCAGCGGCCGAGAGCCCCCGCGCCAATGGCGGGCAGGCCTGGCCGGTCCCGCACGGCGAGTCGGGGTCGTGCCGCTCTCCGCGGCTGTAAACACCGCGTGTGTCTGCCCGCGTGTGTCCGTGTGTCTGTCCGTGCTTGTCTGTGTGTCCCGGGCCGTCGCCGCCGCCCCTTGTAACGGTCCGCGCGAGGCCCCGCGCGCCCGGTGTTTGTTCGCCCCCAGCCCCTCCCCCACCGCTCTTCCACGCGATTTATGGGATTTGCAAATAATTCCAGGGTTTTTTCTCCCTCCGCACTCCCTTCTACCCCGGCTCCTAACCTCGGCTTTCTCTCCCGCCGTCTCGGCAGTCACCGGGGAGCTCCGTCCTCGCCGGCAGCGCGGGGCCGGGAGACCCCGCACACAAAGGTCCCGGCCCCGATCCCTCTCCCGCCGGCCGCGGCTCGCGGGGAGTCTCCGGTGAGTCCAGAGCCATGAAATCTGCAGCTCCTGCTCGGGGCGAGCTCCGGCGACGAACGGGGGGTGACTTGAACCGCCCCGCAACTTCCTCCCCGTGCCCCACACCCCCGACCCGCCGCCAAAGGTAAAGCTGGAGCGAGTCCCCTCGCCAGCCCCTCGGAGTGAGGCTCAAACGGAGGAGGAAAATGCGAAATGTTCACACGGAGAAGTGGTTCCCTTTGTTCTTTCATTGTTTCTACCCGAACTGGCGGATACAAGGGATAAACACTTACCTTCTCTCCTTTTTGCTCCAAAACACACACGATCCCATCAGCTTTAAAATGCACGGTCCACTTTGGAAGCGACTACAAATGTCGGGAGAGTTTGTATTCGATTCTTTTACACTCTGCTCTTTTTAGCGTAAGATTAAGTTGCCGAGCACGTTGTTGCAAGCCCCCCGCCTTAGTGAATGGTCACGTTTAGGACCCTCCAAGTCCATCCTAATTCTGCCAGTAGAATTGAGGGTATTGGAGGTCTAAACTTTCAAAAGGAAAAGGGCCTGCGTCTATCGAGCAGACCTAAAAATGCACTCAGTTCCCAACTCACTTCCACAAAATGGATATAAACATCTCACCCCAGACAACTCAATGAAATATACATTTTAAAGCTTGAATGTAGAAAAGCTGTTCCCTCGGCTGAGATAAGCTAAAAGCAAATTGGCGTGAAGAAAATCTACCTCAGTGTATTCCACAGCAGGAATAGTCTGTAGTTTAAAACAAGTAAATAAGAGCATCATATAGAAATGCTAGATGTAAAGTTAAAAGGAAAACAACCTCTGAGACGAATATGCTACCCAGGGTGGAATGGGGAGAATCACAGTTTTTTAAAGTGTCCTTTTTTTTTGCAAAAATTACTGCTTTTCATTTTCTCCCCATGCAACCAAGGCAGGGGGAGAGGAACCCACTTTCTGCTTTCTTTGTAGTCCAGTCGGCACTTCGCACCCAGAAACACAGGCAGTTCCCCCCCAAACCTTGCTTTAATCTGATTATGATGCGATTTGCTGATACAATGAATATTTGAAATGATCCTTGTGTCTTAGTGAGTGGGAAGCATTTCCAGGCTCCTGTTTCCAAGGCTCCCCACTGCAGAGGGAAGAGGAGCGGTGGGGAGACTCCGCTCCCCGAGGCCCCGGCGGGGTGGCAGCCGGGGGTGGGGGCGACAGCCCCCTCCTCCAGTGCCCAAGGGCACTGTGTTAATTTAGCCCAACTCTCTCGGCCGGTGGATGGAGCAGGATCTTTAAGTGCCTTTTCCCCCTGCATCATCACGCCTTTGCCAATTGAAAAATAAACAAATAATAGCAAAATAAATTTAAAAAAAAAAAGAGAGGATGCAGGCGACCCAAAGTAATTGTGGGACCGGGAGTGCATGTTGTCTCACACCCCCTCTCCTCCTCCTCCTCCCCCTCCTCCCGATGTGGCCTTAATGGCAAGCTGGAAGGCCGGTTTATTTCATAGGGCCATATTACAACCAACAAGGTAAATAGGGAGTTGTGGGGAAGAGGGAGGGAGGGGGGAGGGAGCAAGAGGGGCTTTTCTTTGATAGCGTTTAATTGGAATTGAAACATTCTGGGGCTGTAAACATTCTTTATTTATTCAGCACACATAAGCAGGCATTGTTTTATCACCATCATAATTAAGGTGTCCTTTAAACTGACTGATAGCAAGGGAGATAAGGGAATGCGCCTGTAGCTCCAGATCAAATCGCTGGCTCTCCCCTCTCCCCGGGTCACCAGGATCCACACGGTCCTTGGAGATGAGGAGCGCCGGAAGATTGTGGCCTGGCTATCCCTTACGTCATGGAAGTGATTTGTACCACATTGCTAATTTGGTGCAATTCATAACCTCCTGATCTCCTTCGTTTGCAACTGCTTTTCAGTTTGCAGGGTACGTTTTTTAAGATGTAGTTTCCCACCATAGAAATTAAGAGTGATCACCTATGTGCAGGAGAGGATCTTATTTCCCAATGTTTGTTGCTTTACCTTTGTCTAATTAAAAATGCAAACTTTTAGGATCCTTTCAGAACAAAGCCTCACCAAATCCCCTTTACATCCAAGGATTTGCAAATTTATAAAGGCTGCATTGAATTCAGCATGGGTCAAGGGGCAAAAAAAGGGTAGAAGGTCACTGCATTTTGATTATGGGTCAGTAAACAACATGGCATGTAGTATGTGTCCAGAAACTCCTGCTAAAAAGTATTTTAAAACGACCATGAGTATACAACTCAAAGAAATAGTCTTAGCCCGTAGTGATCATAGATTGCACAAAATTCTAGTCTGCAAGAAACACTTCAGCCCCCATGGAAAAAAAAAAAAAAA
>VZRQ01009616.1:317383-343686 GCA_013397975.1 Machaerirhynchus nigripectus
AAAAAAAAAAGAAAAAAGAAAAGAAAGGCCGGGGGGACAATTCTCCCTTATTCTCCCTTTACACGGTGTTTTGCAGCTCCCCACAAGGGCCCTGCGGCTCTGTCTCGCCATCCCCGGGGCAGCGGAGGATGGAGGCGCTGGCGTGCGCGCTTCTCTGTGGACCTCTCCCCGTCCACGAGCCTCACCGAGCAATGATTTACTCTGGCTCTTGGGGTTATCGAGAAGGCGCAGTGACAGCGCGGAGGGTCCTCCCAGAGAAGCGCCGGCGCTGAGCCCCCGAGGGGCCGCATCTTGCAGGGCGCGGTGCCCGCGGCGGGGCCGGCCGGGCCTCGCAGCTCCGCTCCGGCTTCTCGGACGCGGCGGCGGGGCGAGGGACACCGGCGAATCTCTCCCGGGGACACCATCATCCGCACCTCTTTTACGGTCCGAAATGAAGCCTGAAAGACAGGCGGGGTGCCGGGGGATGCATCTCGGTTGCGCGAGAGCGCGATCGTTGTGCTGAAAATTCAGGGCTGAATCACGTTTCCAGACGGGGGATGGGTTTTTTGGGGGGCTGGTGGTGACGGAAACTAATGAAGACAAATCTGCACTAGAGCTACTCCACACAGGCCATTAAGCACGCCGAGGTTTCCCTCTCGTGTTTTAAGCGGTGATTTGTGAGCTCCGCGCACGGCGCTAGCGGCGGGGTGGCTCCACCGCACAGCGTCCGCGTCCTCGCGGTGGCTGGAGACCCCGAGCCTACACCGAGCCGGCCGGAACGGCAGTGAAATGTTTCCGAAATCAAATCAGTTTCCTGCGCCCCCCTTCCGCCCCGCTCCCCGCGCAGAGGAGCTGAGGGATGGCGGCTGGCGCTGCGCTGCCACGACCTGTCCCGCCGGCTGTTCGGAGCGCAATAGCCCAGCCGAGCTCTGAAACAAGGCGAAGAAGGGACTGTCATGTCCTCCACGCTTCGCCGCCAGATTTTTTGGTTTTGCGTTTGAAGTTTCCGCGGATTAGCCAAGAAATTAGCGCTGGGGCTCACTCGGTCAGAGAAGATCCCCAAAATTTAGCATTTAGGTGTTTAGGTTAGACTTTCATGAAGAGTAAAGCTGGAAGCTTGGAAATATAGGCAAAAATCTGCACCCCTCGAAATTACCCGAGAGACCCAAATGCTGGAGGGGGAAGCGGGTGTTTCACCCCGGGGTTCACACACAACTGAATCAAAAATAGTACACGGCCATTTATTGATCAATCTAGTGTTGGAGCGGGTGACTGTAAAATCCTGAAGGGGTAAGATGTGCCATGAGAAAGTAACAATCCCATAGACTTCAGCGGACCGTGTCACAATAAGCCATAATAACGGCGATTAAAGCGGCAGCAGCAAATCAGGTATCTTATCTCCCCTTTTTATCTGAAGCATCAGCATATTCTGTCTTCCCTTGACAAAGAAGCCCTCATCCAAAGCATTTTGTTCCCCTTGACAGAATGAAACACATTTTCCTCCCCAAAGTAAACATAATGCATGTGACTAACACACTGGCAGGGCCAACAGCAGGAAATTTAACTTTTAAAGAAACCGATCTCTGCCCGTGATTGATGCTGTGTCGCTCTGACAACAGAGAGTGTGTAGCTAATTGCCTCTATAAACGAAAAAGATATTGCCCTCATTTTATCAAACACATTCTTTGTCCGGGGCTAAAACAAGTGTCACAGTAAATGGACATGACTGTAGAGATTAATAGTTTCCCAGCAGTGAAATCTGAATAAGAACCACACGCTGGCAACCAATGCCTGGTTTAAACTGGGAAGGAGGTTCACATTAGTTTTTCACGTGCAATTTCCCTTCCAATGATCCACCTATGGACCCACGATCACTTGGGTGCTGCTGGACAGGTTAACCCACAGCTCTTGTCACCAGGATCTCAAGGAACCCCCGAGGCCCCTCCATTCCTGGGGACCTCCCTGTCCCTTGGAACTTCTCAGGGCACAGCTTTGGCCACAGCTGCCCAGGCAGGCTGGTCTGCAGGCTGCAGCTCTCCCACAAGGCATCACAGAGAAGGGTCTGCAATAGGTTTATTTTGTGTCTTACTAAAGGACAGGGCACTCCTGACTTTCTTGCAAATGGACTTCAGAAATTTTCTTTGCTCTTTAAGAATATTTTATTTTATTTACATCTTGAAAGCCAGTATTAGGAATAAAATGAGAAAGCTTTACAGAAATATCTTTCCGAGGAGGTAACAACAAATTCTGTGTGAACATCCAACAAAATACAACTCCGTCTTCAGCCAACAGGCTTCTGGGATCTTTCTCTCACAGCTGCTCGGTTTATACTTTTACTCTTATTTTTCCCATACAAGCCATTCCTTCAACTTTATAGCCAGGCAGAGTAATGACATTCTGTTGTACTCTCATTTTTTAAGGGGTATTGAAATTTTTAAGAACATGGAAAAGAAACTGTCCCCTCCCAACCTTACAATTTGAAACCCAGAAATGTTGTACAAGGTGCATATATTGGAGCATATCACTTCTTAAGGGATTGGATTACAACAGGAAATACCCTCAAGAGGTGCAAATATGAGGTATAGAAGCTCTCTTTAACCTACTGGGGAAAGGAATAGTCTAAGCAAATAGCTAGAACCTGGAGCAAGACAAATTCACGTGTGAGGAAAGCACACATTTGTAGGATGCTGCCCAGGGAAATGGCTAATTCACTGTTATTGCTGGTTTTAAAGCTTCCTGGAAATTATGCTTTTGTCAGACACAAGTTATTGGGTGAAATCCAATGGCCAATCTTGAACAAAATGGATTTTTGTAGATTCATAGAATTGAATGCTGAGGGTCACAGTTTCTTCTGTTTAGTCCAAACTCAGTGGCAGACCAAGAAGCAAGTGAAGCAAGAAGCACGGGTACCTTCCCCTGAGGCTGCTGTTCAGTTTTTTATTTTCCTTCAGTGTATCTAGAGCTGCTGCTGACAAAGTACCTCCAGAGCAAAGCATCTTTGCATTATTATTTATGTTCAGTTTTAAAGTCTCAAATCCATGCCCTTGTCTTTTTTCTTTTTTCCTTGAGGAGTTTGCCCCTTATCCATGGAATAACAAGCATGTTCTCGGTGCTGATATTTTCCCTGCTGAACCTGCCTTACAGATAGCATGAACAGTGCAGTTATGCCTATTAGTCACAGTGCTCGGCCTTGGTGTTAGACTAATTTGGAAAGACTTCCTGCATAGCAAGAAACAGCAGGATTTGATCATAGTCAGAGATCCATTACAACATGCAGCAAGGCTCTTTAAGGAGCCCTTATCACCTGGGACATTTAAAAATTGTGCCATGAGACATCAGTAAAAAACACAGAAAGTAACAGTACATTCAAAAGAAGTACGATTGCTCGATCTGCTCGATCTTTTCCATCACTGAATTCTAGGACAGTGATTTGATTAAATAGTAATAATAAAAAAAAAATCTGGCAAAACAGGGGGAGAACAGATAGCAAATATTGACTCTTTAACTGCACTATTTTGTGGAATATTAAATTAATGTTCCCACATGATGTCCAGGCATCAATCCCGATCTCCCTGGAGTCAATGGTGACATTTCTATTGCCTTCTGTGGAAGAGGACTATTTATCTGAGGGCATCTTGATCAAAATAAACACAATGAAATAGATTGTACTCGAAAATATTTTGAGCTTCCTTTTGCTTGATTTGAACAATTGCTTTGGTCCTAGGTTATTAAATCTTGACTTTACCCCAAGAGAGGTTGCTGTTGCATTACTATCCTCTTTCCTTTGCTGCAGGGATAATCAAACATTTCAATAGCTTTCTGTTGACTGTGAGACTATAGTTACTTTTAACCCTTTTTCAGCCTAGTCAAACAAAAATGTTAATGAAAACATCTCCAGACAGCCCTTGGTCAATCTAAATATCAATTAGACTTTAAAAAACCCTAGTGCTGAAGAAGGTACCTCAGGTATTTTACCGAGAGGGAAATATATTGATGCACTTGGTACTGAAAAGAAAACCACCTTGTGAAATTTGAGTGCCAGTACCTGGCAAATACACAGATTTTGATTACATCTTCTGTTTTAAAATGCCACCCTGGAGCTCACAGATCACATCTTGGGCTCACAGCAACTGCCATCTTCTCCTTTTTTAACAAAATGAAACATACTGATTTTCAAATGAGCACTACAGGGGAAAAAAAGTGCATTTTCTCTGGTTTACATCAGACAGGTTTTTTTCCTGCCTTCTTGTAACCCCCTTTTTTTTTCCCCATGAAAACATCCCCACAGTAAGATTCATAGCTGTTTACATGAATGTCTAACTCTATTAGCTGCGAAGAGGGACAGCTCTACATTTACCCAGTTATTCTTTGGTTTTAACTAATGTTGCTGTCACTGAATTTTTCCTTTAGTTCCCAGGACAAAAGTAAGTTGTACTGGGAAAATGTGGTTGATTTTCCAAATGTCTTTTTGTAGGATCATGTAAGTATTAGTAATCAGAAGCATACAAGGTGGGAGTCCCGTTATAAGACCACTTAGATGGTAATGATGTGCCTTTATATACTCTTATCTAGGCAGTCAAGTTACCAATAAATACAGATCAACACAACAAACTCAGAGCAGGAATTTTTCATCTGCGTCTTAGTATAAAACCCTTTCCCAATGAGTGGGTCATTTACTTTACACATTTCAGCGGTATAAATAAGCCGGGTGATTAGAGGCCCTGGTATTTTATTAAAGTTTCCAGGGGTGGAGAAGGCAGGGAAGGGTTAAGCTGCCCACCTCCCAGCCTCTTCCGAGGGGGTGGGTGCAGGGGAAGGAGCGTGGCCTTTTTCTAAGCAGAGAGGGGTGTGAAGGGAAAGCCCACTGGCTGTGTCGACTGTTTGGTCAGAGGAAAAAGCTTTGTTTGGTGTATTACTTTGTGTATTAATGAACCATGCCTTAAGAGAAGGGCCTACAAGAGATTTGGGAGTTTCTCGGGCAGGCAGGAATCTCCCCGAGCTGCGAGGGAGCCCGGCACTCCGGAGGGGTGCTCCGGAGGGATGCTGAGACCCCCGCGGTACGCGGGCACAAAGCAGGCAGGACACGGTTCTGTAGCCGTCCTTCGGGAAAACAAGCTATCCCGTCGGGACCCCCTCATACGTGTTACTTCTCCAGACCAGGCTCCTTAGGAGCCCGCCTGCTGTGCCGGCTCCATCCCCGGCTCTCCCGGCCCCTGCTCAGCCCCTCGCTGGGTGACGGGGGGCCGGCACCGCCTACCCCTGCCCCGGGGTAGCGCAGCCCCGGCTTTCGCCCATGCCTTACAGGAACATGGCGTCTTTACGGTGGCAGGTACCGTTTTCCGAGGATGGAGCCGCCCACGCGTGGGAGCTCCGGGCAGCGGCGGGCGGCGCGGCAGCGCTTGGCTCCTTTCCTGCGGAAAACCGGGCTCGAACCGCAACAACCGGGTTCAAAGGCCCGAGAGGCTGCGGCGGCTCGGGGGGTGTCTCCTGAGGGGACCGTGCCGTCGGTTTGATCCACGGGCTTAAAAACACTCATGCGGGAACTTTCCGCTCCGTCCCCGCCTGTCCCCGAGCAG
Source organism: Machaerirhynchus nigripectus (assembly GCA_013397975.1). Classification (NCBI taxonomy): domain Eukaryota; kingdom Metazoa; phylum Chordata; class Aves; order Passeriformes; family Dicruridae; genus Machaerirhynchus; species Machaerirhynchus nigripectus. Next base: position 322,939 of record VZRQ01009616.1, read on the forward strand.
CCCGGGCTCCCGAAGTGGCTGCTTGTGGGCAGTTTGGCTCTCCGGCAGGAGCTGGCGCAGGTCAGCTGCCCCCCACTCGCTTTCCCTCTCCCGCTTTCCTGCGGACCCTCCCCAAACCCACCCTCGGCTCCTTCCATACATCCAGGGTCATGAATGCAGCGAGTGAACGAGGAATACCGGCTGTGGTATTCACCAGGAGCTCAGCAAACTCCTTTTGGGAAACGAAGGATGACAGAAAACTGGGAGTTACCTATCCACAGCTAAACTTAACCCAGAGTCTCAATGAGATAAATATTTCCCTAAAAATAACCTAATTCATTACACAAACCTGATTAATGCTTTAGCTGTTTAAAGACTACCGAATCAAGCCTTGCGGAAAAAGAAAAAACCAACCCAACAAATCCTATTCGTGACTGTGCAATTAAAGACTGTCTTACAGGGTGCGCACAAAAACAACTAAATGAAAACCACTCAAGCAGTGGTATGCCAGCACCCTAACTTTTCGGTACCTTTCATTGTAGGCTGGGTTTTCTAAAGGTGAAAACAATCGCGCTCTCTCTCTCTCTCTCCACCCCCCTCAAGTGGAATTCCCAGCGTCGGCAGCAGCAGCATTCCTCGTTAGCAGGATCTGAAATCTGAACCTTTAGCCGGGCACCACAGCTTGAGTTACAGGACTAACCGCGCGAGTCCCATCCAGGACCACAGTGTTCTTTCGGGTGTGGAGAAGGGCTTCCCGGTGTCAGGCTGGGCTGCGCATCCCTGTTCCCCTGTCATCCTCCCGGCTTGCAGGTGCTCCCACAGGAGTTTCTTGCCCTGGCCTTCGGTTGAAGTGTGAAGTTATTTTTGGTGTGTCGCCACCATTTTTGTTGAGAATGTGACTGACCAGAATGTTCATAGCTTTGTATCTTGGCCAAATCATAACACAACATAACATATAACATAACATGAGACTGATAAAAGTTCGGGGGTTTTTTTCTGGTTCTGAGTCTTTCCTTTTGCTAGAATTCTAAAATCTTTTGCAAGCAAGTTAAAGGTCTTTTAAATTCCCTATTATTCCTAAAGTATCCCCATTATTCCTAAAGTATTAAATTCCCTATTATTCCTGAAGTATCTTTTAAATTCCCTATTATTCCTAAAGTATTCCTAAAGTATCTGATAAAGCAAAGCTTTTGGCAGCACAAATTCTAAGATAACCACCTGATTAGTTTACCAGTATTTTGATTTAATTTTGTAAATTCCAAGGCATAATTGACAAGGTGTATGCTGCTTGTGGGCTCCATTCTTATTTTAGAATTGCTACCACTTCTGGCATGATAAAGGACTGATTTTATTATTACTGTCTGTGTCTACGTGTGAAAATCAACTACTAGACCAATTCTTTTTTTTTAGAGAAGCAAATAGGGAAGACTGTTTCTATGCGCTCTTTGCAAGAGGTGTACTTTTTCCTGTCAGATTTCTGCAGGCTACTGCTGATTTTACTAAAACTGCAATGTTTACTTTGACTTTGCATTGTGCATTATTTTAATGGCAGAAGATGGCATATAAACACCTTTTATCTACTTTCCCTCCTACTGGGCTTGCAACATCAAAGATAGTCCCATTCATCTTTGTTTCAAGGCTGGCTGTAAGTTTTCATCTGCCAGGGTTGTTGAAAATCAAACTGACTGTACTTGATCACAGTGGGATCTGCATGAAAACCCATCTACAAGTTGAGCTGTAATACTTACCTGTCTAGGTCAATTTGAGAACAACAAGGATGATAAGCACATAAAGCTGAAATACTGTTGTTTCACAGTAGGACTGTTCCACCACCAGTGTAGCAGATAAGGCTTATTTAAGTAACCGTGGAGCCGCGTGCAAAGCCACGTGATTTTACCCCAGAGGTTCTGAGATGCAATTCCTTGTGATAATTCGTCTTGCCACTTGTCCTGACTTTGTGTTCCATATTGCATGGAATTACCCCAGATGAGGAAGGAGGATTAAGGTATGTGAAGGAATACTGTGGAAGTGTCAATAGAGGTTTCTTTTGAACAAGGAAAGAGCAAAAAAAAAAAAAAAAATCCATGCGTGTGTCTTGGTGTTATGTGAGGAAAAACTGCAGGTTTCCAGTGGAGCTCAGGTTGTCACTGCAGGGCTGATGGGTGCAGGGTACAGCCACCACAGGCACAAGCTGGAGGTTCAGCTTCAGCCTCTGGCCAGGGAGTACTGTGTGAATCCATGTCTTATTGTTGGTTGTGGCAGCAGACCCAACAGCAGATCATACATTTATTTACACCTTGTTATTTTATCAAGTATACAAGTTACATATGCAGAAAAATGAAAAAATGAGAGAAATGCTCTCCCCTTTCAAAATGAAATGACAGTATGCTAAGGTGTTTTGCCACGTTTCTACACCCTAATTTATCAAATAACCTGAATATATCAAAGAAATAGGCACAACAGTATTTTTTTTTCCCTGAGAGTTAGCCTTGCTTTAAAAAAAATGTTTCTTTTTACTTAGATATGCTGACACTGCATAGACATGAGTAATGCTAAAGAAGCTACTCCCATGAGTAAGTTTTGGACATCATGTATTTATTTGGAAATTCAGTCATTAGCTATGCATCTTCCATAATTTGAGAAAGTTTGCCAGATATGTGAGTGTTTATATGTGTTTTAGTGGCTGAGCTAGTCTTACTGCCTATAACTTAAGCTTTCTGAATCTTTCCATTATGTGGCCATGCTTATACCTCAGCCAAACTTTAACTACTGGGACTGAAACTTTCCAAAGAAATATTAAGCCTGAGGCAGAATTTGCAATGGAAAACTTCAGCTAAAAGACTTCAGATTTCTCGAAAAAGAAGAGAAAGAAATTTGTTTGTTTGGCTCATGTTAAGAAGCAAATAAAGAAAAAAAAAAATCCAAACCTTACAGAAAAGCTGATGTTTTTTCTGTAGCAATGTCACAATCCAGTCTTTGGGAGAACAACAGTGTCTGGAAAGACACTTCTAGCTGCTCCTGAGAAAATGTGTGGGAGTTTAGCTGAGCCATGATCCTCAGGGCAGTTACAGCTTGTGTGTGTTTGGGCTTTTGTGCTCCAGTCTCCTGAGGATTTGACCTGACTGGAGTCCTTGTTCTTCCCAGCCTTAGAGGATGCCACGGAGCTGAGGTCTCTGGACTGGCTGGGACAGCACCCCAGAGCATCCCATGGTTTTGGGCCAGGTGGGTTGGGAGGAGAGGGGTTGTAGAGTGCTGCCTATCCTTTCCATGAAGGAAATTTCCATTAGGAAGTTATATACAAAAATAAGTGGGGGTTGTAAAGTCAAGAGCTCAGGAATTAGGAAATGCCAGAGTGATGTTTCCTGTGCTGTCTTCCCTCTTTGTCCCCTTTCTGTGTAGCCGTTATGATGCAACCTTTGGGCACTCAAACTGCTTTTACAGGTTTCTCATTAAAGTTCTGCTTAAATTCTTTTCTTCTGATAATTAATAATAATTTTTAAAAATGTTTAGCAGCGACAGCCTGATGGCTGTGCATATTTCAGAGTAAAAACTGATTTTCTTTCTTGAGCAAAATGTGGTTTTATTAAACGAAGTTTTAATGTTGTTGGAACTGAGTGTCCTACAACCCTAAAGGAGATAGACATCAGTAAATGAACTGGATCTGTCAGAGCTGTTGTCTCTCCTCCTTGTCTCTTGTTTGTTGCTGTCTTATGATTTTTGATTGATCTCGGTCCTTATTTTAATGTTGTAGCAAGGAGATCAGTATTCAGCAAAACAACAAAAAAAGCTAGCTGAAATGGAGCAGTTTATGTTGCCCTAAAGAGGAAGGAAGGATGCCTCTTCCTGCCTAACCGATGGCGTGCTCTGCAAGGCGTTACTTATTGCTCTGCTTTCCCCTGCCTGTTTCCTGGAGGAGGTAGAAAGCAAATAATAAACGTCCTTGGCTGAAACTTGCACAAATTAGGTTACAGAGACAAATTACTCCCCAGATCTTCTTATTATGCATCCTTGTCAGATTTTTTCTGAAATTAAAAACCAGGAATTCTGTGTATTCCTGCTCCATTATTGCCTGCAAATATATAAATTAAACATATCAAAGCAGAATAGATTATAATTGTGTCAGAAACACGTTATACTTTTTTCCAAAAAGAAAGAAGTCTGAGTGAGGAAGATATAACAACAGTGGTGAAGTTCCTACTTTCATACTGTATCACCACAGATGCGGCACCATGGGCTGAACCACAGTGACACGGATTTCATCAATGTGTCTGCAACAATCTCCTTTTCATGCTTCAGCAGCTCTGCTGTCACCTATTTTCAGACAAGTCATACACAAGAAAGAGGTGATTTCCAGATTTTTAAGTCCTTGAAATTAATCTGTATGAACTCCAGGTGGTTACTCTCTTGAACTATATTTGAACTGGGGTCTCCTTTGATAGACATTGTTGCATATAAGAAGTAAATAGGATCCTTAGGCCAGTCTTGTCCAGTGCAGGGAAACCAGAGGGAGCCTGTGCACACTTGTGCCCTGCAAACAGCAGTCACGTTTTCCTTTTGTTTTCTCTTGAGCTGAGAATGTTTATCCGGCTGGTTTGTGAATCCAACTCCATGGATGTCTTGCTAGGCTGTGCTTGATAAGGAGTTGCTACAGGCTGTTTTGAGCCTGTGTACACTGAATTCCTTATTGAGGAAATGTAAATGAGAGGATTTGAGGACTTCCACAACAATTGAACTCTTCAGTTCTGTAGCAACCCTCATTTAATCTGTGTGAAACTCATCAAAGAACACCTACCAGCCTCACCAGTTTTGGATGCCACCAGGAGATTTTGAGGCATTGCAAACTCCTGCAAATTGAGGGGTGGTTTTGAAAACCTGAACAAAACATGTCTCAGAAACTGTTCATTTGTTTTACTCATTAGCTTTTCTTCTTCCTTTGTCTAAAAAGTTGTTTTCTTAAATAACAAGATGATGCAGTTGGTTTTGATAATGTGCGCAAAGGTTTTGTAGATGTGGTGCCTTCTGTGCAGAAGCGTGTAGTTTTGCTGGTTTCTTTTTTTTGTTTTATACTCTTTCTGGTGGTGCTCTGAAACTCTTAGCCAGTTCTCACTGATGTTATGCTCAGGACACAGCTCCTTACAGGCTACTAATTGTTTCTTGAGGTTTAAGTCTTTAAAAGTTCAAAGATCTTTGTCATTCTTAATGTGTCTTATGAAATATGTGAAGGCTTTTTTAGTACTCAGAAACAGTACCTTAAACTGAACCTCCTTAATTCTTTAATTTAAAAAACTCTATAGATCCTTCAGTATTTCTAAATTGTGCCTAATTTATTCCAGGTTCAGAAGACACTCTGAAGGACTGAAGTGATCCAAAGATGCAGCTTATTTTCTCGGTCCTTTGATTCCATCCTCACCTGAGACTGTACAAATTAAAACTGTTGAAATGTCTTGCTCCTAGTATTTTACCCATGTGTTTGACTTGGCTGTGCATTACATCTCATGCAGCCAGTGCACATTTTTATGTTTCTTTTGGGCTTTTGAGGGTGTGCAGGTAGGGATGTCCAGGACTAGGCATGTTGTCCAGTTAGACTAAAGATCCTTGAGAATATTACTTAGCTTCACTCTTACCTGGTATTCAGGGAATTAAAACTGGAAACTGCCTGCCAGGAACTCTCCTTAGTCTGACAGCAATCTGATGTTGCACTTGCTCATACCTTGACAAGCTCCCCGTTATCCCTGGAGGATGCACTGGTGCGGCATTGGCGTTACCACAGCTGTGCTGATTTCTTCCTTTCACTGCCTTGCACCAAGGCTTCTGTTAACTCAATCTCTAGCTTGTACTGACCAGGCTGCCTCAACACCTTCCTCCTCTGTTGCTGTCAGAGGTTTTGGGACACTGTCTCCACTGTCTGATTATTCACTAGCTGCACCTCCTGTGCAGCCTTAGTGGTGCTCCTGTGCACAGCTCATTCCTTGCTTCAGCCTGTGACATTCTAGTGCTGAACAGCAATCTTGTTCTTGTATGAGAACCCAGACATCACCATGTTCAGAAAGAGCTAGATTTCCATTGCTGCTTGCAGCGGGTGCTCAGTAATAGCCATTATTTTCATTTGTATAATTCACTCTTTCTTTCCTTCCAGCACATCCATGTATCCAAGAATGGAAGTAATTTCATTTTCATTCATGAGCCATCACTGTGTTGTGCTGGCTACTGATGTCCTCAAACACAAAGGAGCTTGCACAGCCCTTTGCATGGATCATACCAGCAGTTCCTGGCAGTGGCTCTTGTCTACCAGCAGCTTTGCCTCTGGACAGCCTGTGCTTAGTGCCTGCCGAGCATGGCCTGTGGGCACAGCCTGGCCTGGGACCCAGTGAGAAAAAAGTTTATCTACTGTAGGTCAGAGCTTCTGGCCCATTGCCTTTTGTAATGGGGTGATTGCCCCACTAGCCACTATTTCTCCAAGTGCATAAAAGTTTGACAAAGGAGCCCTCCTCTGGCAGAGAATTAACAGCAAATCTCTCTAAAGTAACTGCATTTCTGTTTTTACACTTCTAATTCTCCAGCAGTAACCTGGACCAGGGTCTGTGGCTGTAGTAAGTAGACAATTGCCGGGGCACTAAACTACTGAGACTTGCAAAATGGTCAGGGATTTGCAGCCTGCTTTGCTGTGGTGATTTAACACCAGCAGGAAATTAAACCCCAAATAAGCCACTCTCCTTTCCTACCACCCCTTCTGGTAAGGGAGAGACAAAAGCAGAGACTGGGTATGCAGGGGTTGATTCCAAGACCCTCCTGGTGCAGAGAGGGAGGAGAAATGGTGAGCTTCATTGCAGGTGCACTTCACTGAGGCCAGGGTGCTCAGTGTTTCCTCCTGAAACCATATCCCCAGGGATGATGTGGAAAGTACAGAATAACATCAGGGCCATGCCCACACAGTGCTAAGCCCTGGCCCCTCTCTGTGACCAGGATATTTGCTTATGCCAAGACATGGGACAGTCAGGCTGGTTTTTCTTCCTGAGGGAAAGCACAGGGGCTCAGCTTGGTGCAGGGTGGCAGCCCCTGGCAGCACCCATGCTGCCCCTTGCTCGTTTCTGCTGGGTGTCAGCAATCCAGGATCTGGGCTGTTCTGCTGGCTGTTCCAGCCAGCTCTGCCCTTTTCCAGTAGCCTCTTGTTGCATCAGGATCCCTGCTGGGCTGAGTTGGGCAGCTTGTTCCCAGACCGCAGAGGTTGTCACCTCCCTCGTGCCAGGCACCAAGCTGGCTGTGACCTGCTCCAGACACTGTCCTGGCCCCCTGCCCTCCTGTGCCAGGGGTGATGCAGACCCCTCAGCATGCTGGGCTCTCCTCTGTGAGGATCTTCGGCCACCGTGGGGAGAACAGGGCCAAGCCCCCTCCTCCCAGCCCCTCTCTGTCCCCGGTAGAGCCCAGGGGGGCTGCCTGCTGCTGCCTATCGGCCGTTCTTTGTCACCTGGCAGGGCCAACCCCTGTTTGCCGCTGGCTGTCTTGGAGGGAAGGGCACCAGTGTGTGCTAAATTGTCTGAAGGTGATAAAAAGCAGCTGGGTGGATGTTTTAAACAGAACATTTCTTGCATCTGTAAATCTGTAAAAACAAATGCCAAGGCAAACCTTCAGTGAGCTGATAGCCCTGTTTTGTGTTTCCAGCCCTTCAGCTCCTGCTCTTGCTGCTCCTCAGAGGGGAATGCTAGTGGCACAGGCATTTGGGCCCTCAGATACAGTCTTCAGCCAATGGTCCAAATCCATGTGACATATCTTTAAAACGGAATTTCTTTTTTAGTTTGGGTGACTTCTCTTCCCCCTTGTGATTCAGAGAATACACTTACTGTCTTTTCTGTGCAAGGAGAAATGCAACCTGTGCATTAGTGGATGTGTTCGTCCACTGTGGATGTGTGGGTCCACTGCACCTCCTGGATATACTGGGACCATGGCTCTTTTGACAGCCTGCATTACTCCAGATCACATCATCGTGTTGAAATGCATGTATTCAATCTGCTGATCTCCTGGATATACTGGGACCATGGCTCTTTTGACAGCCTGCATTACTCCAGATCACATCATCGTGTTGAAATGCATGTATTCAATCTGCTGATCAATAGCAGGGAGGTGGAAGGTGTGTCCAGGTCACAAAAGCTTTCCAATATATCCCTCACAACTCATGGCTACCAAAATAATGTTTTTCTCTTTATTCATTTTAATTCAGCTTTCCAAAACTCTTTGCCTTAGCCTTTCACTTCAAGTGTATTCAACGAGATTTATTTACTGTCAAATTCTGTTAATTCCTAGGGAGGGATTGTTTCTTTGTTTCATGCCTAATGAACATGTTACACTGTGTTTTCGCCCAGTGAAGAAGTGAGAACTGTGGTCAGAGCCGTGGTGAATGGCTTTTTGTAGACAGGACAGGGCAGAAAAAGGGTTTTCCTTTCTTTTTACATTGGCTTTTTCTCCCACTGGCTGGGCCAGGAGATGGCAGGACCTGGCTTTCCCTCTGTCATGGACATGGTTGACATCTGAGAGGGGTTTGGAGACAAATGCCAGAGGAAGAAGAGCTATTTAAGATAACAGACAGTGTTGGGTCAAGTGGGGTACGGACTGCCAAAGAATAAATCTTATGTAGAAATTAAAACGTTTCCCGCCATTAGACGAACACGGTTTTGGAGGCTAGATGGTGCTTCCTGAGGTTATGTGACATGATGTGTGCTGCAACTGGGAACTCTGATTAATTGAAAATGTACCTTCATTCTTGACCTCTAGTTATAACCTAGGAACCATGTTTTCAGGAGTTTGCAGATTTAATAGGCTGCCTCTTTTGATGTCAGAGTAACGTATTTTCCTATTAGGTTTAAACTGAGGAAAGAGAGGTATTTTTATGTCTTATTTGTCTGCTTTTGCACTCACATGTCATTATATCAATAACTATGGCATAGGACTAGGGTATAAATATTAAGTACACTTTATATCTTTGTTTAGTGTAATAATTACTTGGAAGGTTGGAGCTGCTATCTAGCATGGATAGGAGCTTGCAGTATGAACTTCCATAAGTGAAGAGCTGGGGGTTTGCTGATAAAGGAAACCCAGAGCCCTTGCAAGTTGATTCCCCCCTCCATGCTATCTTTCTCTTTAAGATGAGAAGATGTCAGATGTCTGAAACTGGTTTCTACAGGTAGGCTGAGGACAGTCAACCATGAATTATAATTTGTATGGTGGGAGTCCCTTAACTCCTACACTGAATCCACTTAAATGCTTGAAAATGTTAAGCTAATAAAGTTGCAGGCTGCCACTGAAATCCATCCCAGAGTCTGTCTTCAATAGCCTCCTTGTAGTGATTAATGACAGCAAGCCCGTTGCTGCTTGCAATGAAGGATTTGCTTGTATCTGTCTGCGTTTGCAGATAGTGAAGTTTCAGATAACGGATTATAGTTCCTGTGGTTCTTTGTTGCCTAGAACACTGCACAGAAATTTTACACCCCTGTAAATTGTTGTCAAATGCTGCTATTCTGGTCTAGTTACCCACGTGTTCTTTACATAGCTGTAACCAAGGAGTTATGGTATAATGCTGGGAGAAGACTTGATTCCAGTGGTGTATCAGTAGTTCAGGCAGCTTTTCTCCTTCCGTTTCTGAGCAGATGCATACTAGAATATAGATAGATTATATATGTAATAGATTTATAGTTGCTGGAAGCTCAGGGAAGAAGAATTAGCATGATGATGACTAGCAATTTGCCATCAATGGCTTGTTTTATTTATAAAACATCTGTTCTCACCAAGTTGTCTTCTTTTCCTTTTTTATCGTGCTTATACTCATGACATTAAAATTTTCAATTTTTCTTTCCTTTAAAAAATAATGACCTGAAAGTTTTTCAGGTATAAGTAAAACAAACTCTAGGCATCATTAAGTTATCAAATGTTTTCTATGTAAGTACTAGTAAGTACTAATAATCTTTCTCTAACTGTATTTAACTAACATTTTAAATACTCTTTAGTTCTTCATAGGAAGAAGAGATAGAAAAGCAAAAAAAGTCAAAAGCAAAAGGAAAAAAAAAAATCAAAAAATCTGACTCCCCAAGACCATGCCTCAGCTATTGCCAATGCTCCTGATGCTTTGAGGATATCTTGTTTCTCACGGTTGAGCCCCAAAGAAATAGACTTGCTGAAGTTCCTTCCTCCTGTCTTCCTGCTAAAGCTCACACTAGTTTTTAGATTTCTTCAGTGTTTTGTGTAATAGCCTCAGCCATTAGTTAGATCTCTCACTTAGAAGCATAATGTTGAATGTTTCGACTGTTAAAATCATCCCTGTAATTTACAATATGGCTGTGAGGACCAACTGACACATATCTGTGCTTGCAAATTGAAAGTTTCTTTCTGTTTGGTTTGGTACCAGTCACGGCACACAAGCACATAGCTTTAGTGTGTTCAGCCATAAGGCTTTTTGTTTACTTCGTTCAAGAAAATACCTCCCATTAGATTTGGGCGAGTGAATAAAAAAAAAATTTCAGATTTCTGCAAACAGATTTCATCTGTTTCATCTGAGAGATTTCACTTGACTTTGAGTGATCAAACCCCATTTATACTATTCAGATTTTCTTCGCTTTCTTTCTAATTTAATGCTACATTTTTAGATATTTTTTGCATTGTATCTTTCCCTTTGGATGCTTCCAGCATCCTTCCCATCAAAATCAATATTGCCTTACTAGGAGAAGATAGGGAGAGGGAGGAGAGCAATGGAGAAATTCTCATTCATTGGTTCAGCAGTATTGAGGGAGCTGAATTAAATCTTTCCACTCATCCAGCTTCTGTGGCCTAACATTCACCACCTTGTGACTCCTTGGCTGGTGCTCAGGGCACACTGAATTCCCAGATGGTCTCTGCATGAAATGCTAGCCAGGCCTGGGACTGTTCAGCTTCCAAGACAAGGCAAAACTGGGTGCATTGAGTCTAGTGTGGCGAAAAGCCAACCTGCACCTAACCATGTAATAATTTACAGATACATATGAGTCCTTCATATTCTGGAAGATATTTTTCATTTGGTGTCCATATATATGTCCCATTAAACTGAGTAGCAGTTATTTGCGTTCTCAGAGAGGAGAATAACGTCTGTGTTTTCCTTCTTACAAGGCATATGCTGTTACGATATATATTTTTAATTGATTAAGAGGTGGGAACAGTAACAGTGTATCTGATCCAAGTTTTTAGCAAAAAGACTCTTTATTGGCCTCCATACTGTGAAACATTATTCTAGGCATGATCCCAAAGGCATGTTTAATCGTAAGGATAGATGAAAAGAATATACATTTTAAAGTACCCTGGAAGTACTAGTAATTTAAATTACATTATTATCTTGTTAACATTTTGTTTGGTGGGCAATAAGCCACGATTCAGAAAAGTTAAACAAAATCCTATCTTTTTTAGAAAAATATGTTTCAGGGCTTTGGAATCTTCTCCCTTCTCAGTCCTTTGCCATTTGCATGGCAGGATCTCAAACATTTGTCATAAATAATCTCCTTGTCATTGGCAGAGGGGTTGACTTTGCCAGTGGGATTGGGGTGGCTGCAGCACCTCAGGTTATTGTCCAGCATGGACCCATGCACAACCATACCATGAGTATCTGGAGACCTATCAAGCTGTCCTAGGCACTATGTGATCAAAAATGATGTCTCATATCAAAAGCACACAGAAGGTGACCTTTCTAGTATTTTCAAGGCAAATGAGTGGCTGTGGCTGCAACCACAGCTCCAGCTCATACTTGCAGGTAATTGTGGGCTTGCCTTGTGCATGTGTAATTTCTCTGCTTGGGACTCTAGCACTCACTTCTCTTGTCCTCTGCAGCCACAGCATACCCTTGGCAGTGCTTCCCTGGGAAGTGATCTCTGGATTTCCCCCTCTCACGGTATTTTTATGTTTTAAATAATGCTAGAACATTTTAATACTAAAGGCCAATGTAAATATTTATATATACTTAAATAACCTAAAAGAATATGCAGGTCTATAGACTCTTTCCTTAGAAAACCTCCCACAATAATATTCCTTTCCTTTGCAAATTATTTATAGTATGAGATTCTATCACTATTTTCATAAGCCCATACCATATGAAAGTGTAGCATGGACTGTCTCAGAGCTATTAAAATAGGCGATGAAAACCATAAAGTTATGAAAGTACACAATTTTATGATAACTATTCATATGTCCACTTTGAAATAAGAATACACCACGTAAAAGTTAAGTTTTATGAGCAGACATGTTAGCACGACCTCTTATTAAGGTCTTCTGTTAGTTTCTACTAAAAGACTTGGTTCTCAGTTGTTTATAATTCTACCATCTGTTATCTGCTTAGACTGAAATTTCCCTTAGCGTGAACCTGGGTTCTGCCGTATTAGTTTGGAAAACTTCAGCCAGAATTGCCCATGCAGTAAGAGGAAACAGCTTTAGCCATGGTAAAATTTCTTTTTGAATAGTAAATGAGCTTCTTGCTTTGAAACAGGCTCCTTGAAACAGGGATGGGGAAGAAGGTCTCAGAGTCGGATTTTTGTGTTATTCTGAAACTGAAAACCTGGTCGAATGGAGTGTATAAAACAAAGCCATAATGTACAGATGCCCTGTAGAAATACTGTAGACTCATCTCTATACTTTCAACTAGAATTCTCATGCATGGAGAGCATCTCAAACCCCTGGAAGCTCATGTGTGTGATTAGAAATCATGTTTCTGACAGCAGAGGAGGGTGATGGTGCATCCCATCTTCAGAGGGTGTAGGCCTATGGGTAGCCTTGCATGGTGTTGCCATTCCCAAGCAGGATGGAGTTTGATGAGAAAAGCATAGTCCTGTCTGAGCAATCATTTTGTCAGGAAGAGATGGCAGGCAATGCCAAGATTTCAGAGAGTTCATCTTCTCCCATTCTGTAGCAGCATTATGACCCTGTAGGCAGCCACAGCGCCTTAGCATGGAGACAAGGCACAGGAGTTTTCCATCATGTCCTTCAGTGGTCTTACTCCTGGATATCTTCCCAGAGCAGTAAAATAAAACAAGTGAAACCAACTCTTTGATAACAAAATCTCACTGCAAAACTCAATTTGCTTGGGCAGGGGGGCACTGCAGGCTGAACCTGTTATTCTTTGCCTTGCTTTGGTTTTTGTTGTATCTATTCTGGCTGGAGACTTGAACTAGATGGTGACTCCAGCTTTTGAGGGAAATATCTTTATGAAGCAATCTCCAGTTTTTACTGAAGATTTTCAACCCCATAGCTCAAGTTTTGTTCATGACTTGAAAAAAATATTATGTTGAGCTTTTTGATGCACAATGAAATTATTGAAGTAAGAGATTGACTGAAATTAACAGTTTCAGTCAGAGTTCAATTAAGTTAACCCAAATACTCCTTGCTACAGAGCAGTAATCAGAGACACCCCCAAACAAAAGGCTAAAATATCCCAGTGAATGGATATGACATTGGTCAAAACCCTTCTCCTTGCTGAGGAACAGAGATAAAAAGGAGAGGCTCTTCTTAATATTTGGGTAGGGAAATAAATACAAGTTACCTGAGCTTCTCCAGTCAGGGATAGTGAGAGCCTGGCTTGGGTACCTGTGTACCAACCCCAGATGTGTGATGTTTGCTAAAAGCAGAGTCCAGTCCTGAGAATTGATATGAGGTACCAGAAGTGAAGATCTGGCCCGAAAACTCTTACTTTTTTTACAAAAAACGAGATAGGCACTCATGAAAGGAGGGACTCCTGGAGGGTCGCTCAGACTGTGACTCGATCTGGGCTGAAGACCAGAGAGCTGCAGAGAAGCTCATAACCATTTGTCTGATGTGAACTTTGAATTATGAAGACACTTAGAAATAAATCTGTGGAACGATGCAGACTCAGAAAGACAGAAGATCGTTTCTAGCTGAAAACATCTGTAAGGTATTTACTGAAAGCACAGCTATAAAATACAGCTTGTAGAGTCCTGTTAATCTGTACAGCCTGGTAAGGAAGGGTATTTCACACAGTCGAGCAACTGGGCAGCAAGTCTTTAGACAGAAATGGTGAAGAAGGCTTTGGTTAATGTGATTAAAATAAAAAAACATCGACTTTCAGATGGATGCATTCTTGCATATTAGTAAATAAAAACAGTTTCATATTTAAAGATAATTACTGTAAACAGGGAATTTGCAGAATTTAAAAAATGATGTTGCATGGGAATCATTCTTTTATGAAGACTATTAAGATGCAGTTATTTCATTTATGCATCATGTTACCTTAGGTTAATTGGCATTTATTTCAAAAGAAGAATTCACTGAGATAATATGATAATCATGTAGTCAGTTAACTGGTTTTGCTAGGAATGATTGTATTGAATATCAATATGAGCATCGTGACAGGAATGACTATCAAATTGAAAAAAAAATAGAGATGTATAAGAAATTAATTACTGGCATGAAAATGTAGAATTATCTTTCTTCAAGCTCATCTGTAAATTCAGAATTTTCAGTCCAGCACTGGACTTCATAAAGGAAAAGTGTTGTTTTCACTTATACTATCTAAAATCTCATAGAAAGCAGCAGTTCTTAATGACATTGTTTGTTCGTTTTTTTAAATTTTCAGTTACTTTATTCTTTTAGGAGACTTCTAAATTTCTAGTGTTTATTTTGTTTATATATGTGATATGCATTGAAAAAAGACTGAATCTCATTATAAGATTTTCTTCAGCTATTAGCCTTCTAACCAGACTCAATTTCTGTGTTTTTTTGCCAATTTTGCAGTAGGGCAGTATTTAGATGACGTGTTTTTTTTTAGTGGTAGAGTAGATGAACATCTAAGAACAAAGCTCCTCTTTTATCTGCCTTTTGCTTCTTATCCACAACATTTGATTCCCATCACGGTGAATCGAATCTGCTCTTAGCCAAGAGGTACAATCAGTTAGCAGGACTGGAAGGGGGAGATATTCCTGGAATGTCCCTTTACTCTTGCCCTAAAAGCTAAGCCCACATGCTCTCATTGTGTTTCTACATAAGTTGGAACCTGGCACTTGTTTCCTTGTAACCTGGCTATTAGACCCTTTTTCCACTGGCACAAGACAGACAACTTGGTGTGTTTGCTCAGCTCAGGGCCCCATTTATACTGACAAATTTACTGTGCCAGAAGTTACATTAAAGCATCATACTGCCCTAGTTGCTTTAGAACAGGATTCTGTAACATGGTAAACTTTCCTACATAAACATTTACCTATGCAGAATTTATGCCTGTACAGTTTTACCTCTTTAAAAAAATAAAAATCACATTTTTCATTCTTGAAGTGGTGAAGACAACTTTCACATATATAATACTACATTGCCTTTTCCTGTTTCCAGAGAAAAAAATTGCCTACTCTGAGGGCTAGACATTTCCTTTAGATTTACAGCATTATCTGCACACCTACTCAGCTGAAAAGGATGAAGAGGTAGGAGTCAAATAAATGGACACTGCTGGGCTTACCAGTCCAGAAAAAAAACAATGAAGGAAAGCAGCCTCAACATACTTTATTTCCCACTAAATGATGATAAACATAACATAAATTAGCTCTCCTAGTGACCCTGACCGTCATATGTGAATATCTGGTAGTCCAGCATGATTGCGATGCAGCCTGTTACCAATCCTTGCAACTTTGCAATGTTTTGGATATAGAGTTGTGTACATGTTGACTTAAAATATCCTGGTAAGTGAGAAGCAAGTTTTTAAGACGGGGCTTTAGAAGTCTCTTCATTGGAGTGATACGTCTATGAGTAACTGGGTATGTGTGCTGAGGAAGTGGAGAAATTTGAGCATTTCTATGAGGTATAGCTATTGAAAATTTGCTGAAATAAACAGCTGAATATCTGTAACAACTGCATTCTGAATTGTGGATGTGCTTGATTGTGTGAGAACTTGGAAGTTACTACCTGAAGAAAGTTGTTGAAACATTGTTGAGATGTTTGTAATGAAAATGGATATGCGGCATATGGATCAAAATGGGATTAGTGCTGGACACACTAAGTCATTGGGAGCCCTTCCTTCCTTTCACTGACTTTGGCCTGCAAGTCATCACCCAAGCTGTGAAAACCGCAACCTTATGCTTATTTGGTATAATACACGCTAACATTCTTTAATTGATAGAATAGCATAATCATAGTACTGTTTCTCCTTTATGGTGTTTTGACTCTACCTAGTGTTGGGAAATTCCCTGGGGAATGCATCTAGTGGCTGGGTGGTCCTCAGGCCACTGCTGGTCCAGCGCTGTGGTCCAGCACAGGCCATGTGGGTTTGGGCAGGAGTCCTGGCTGCAGCAGGAGGGTGTCAGTGTGACAAGGGCTGCCTCTTCCCAGGCAGTGCCTGTCCCAGATAACTGCCTGGGAGATGCAGCTCTGCAGCTCCTGCAGCTAGCTGGGTTGAAGTGAGCTTAAATCTCTCTGCACCAGGCTCCACTGAGAGACACAGAGTGGCCTTAAAAAGCCTTGGGATAATTAAGTTTTACTTTAGAAGTCTTGCCCCACTGAACTCCACGGCAAAACTGCAGTTGACTTCACAGGGAAAAAACCTGTCTCTTATTCTTGCTAGATTTGGACTAGAAATCTCAGCTTCCACTACAGCTAATGGAAGTCACATGCACGTTCCGGGAGGAGGGCAGATCTCTTTCATCTCTTGAGTACCATGCTCCTCTGTGGCACTTCCAAGGCTGCATCAGTTATCACAGGTCCGTTTATTTTAATGATGCAGCAGGAGTGTCCTAACTTCCTATGAAGGTACTTTGTTGTAATTATCTTGTATGTCTAGGGGCACCACAAGGGGTTACATTTATTTTACTGCCAAAGAACTGTTGTTTCAGCTGCAGTTCTATGAAGAAACAATCACATCTCCAGCAGTTTGTTAGATTAATCACAGGTGTGTAATCCCAGCGCATACCCTAGAGGGTATATCCTTTGACCCGTTTCCTTTTTTAAAGGGGAAACTCTGAATTAATATCACTTGCATTGCTTATCACCATTCACATTGGGTTTCTGCAGGATGCTGCAAAAAACAAACTAAAAGCTTCTATGACCTTTATTTTACTTGTGTACAAGTGAGTATTGTAATTTAACAAACCTGAATTGCTCATTGGCAGAATTCCCTGGAATACTGGAAGTTAATGATAAAAGCTTGAATGTAGAACTGGTTCAGGAAGTAAGTGAAGCAAAGAATTTACTTCACTTTTGATGCAAAGAATTTGTTCACCCTTAGCACATAGCTGCGCTGCAGTGTTTTACTCGAATGGCATTAGAATAATTAGTTCATCAACTCATCATTTATTTCTTTGCAGTAAGCAATAGGCAAACATGTCTGATCCTCACCAATCTATGTAGTCATTGTACAGGTTTAAAACAGGATCACCTTTGATGTTAACTTAGTAATTATTCTTTTAAATTAACAGTAGCAAAAGGATGCACTATTTCCCAACCTCATTCTGTGCCTTGTGCTACAAACCAACATCAAGTAAAGGTTAAGAGACTTCAGAGACAGAGCAGAAGGTTTTCTGGACTTTTACATTTCAGTCATGTAACCATGTAATGTGGAAACAAGTAAATATCTAAGAACTTGAAGTTTTGTTGACTGCAGTATGTTTAAAAGCCTCATCTGGGGAAAATTAAATGAATATGTGAGAAAGGATATGCATTTACTTTCATTATAAGTTGAATTCTTACAATAAAACAGCCCTAGGAATAGAATCTCTGTAGGGGAACGAATTTCTGTACATTAAAAAGAAATACAGCCAATGATTCATAGAAACATATGAACTGTTTTACCCGGGAGTATATTTTTAAGTAATTTTGGCTGCTTAGTTCTCTGTTTTTTTTGGAAATGAGATTTTTGTTTTACCTGAAGCAGTGGATTGGTATCAGTGTCTACCACAGCACTCCTGAGACATGTGTGCACTGTGAGAAAGTGGGATGAAATATTAGGGCTTCAGAATAACTGTATCTGTATTTCTGAACTTCCATGTTGAGCCCTATCCTGAAACAAATTCAGACTCAAGAACAAAACACTGCTGAAGGATTGTTCCAAGACCCAGCTTCACAGCAAAATATAGCACTATGTGAAGCAGTGAACATGCACCCAGTTAGGTATTTGATTAAGGGGATGCATGCAGATGACGAATGACTATTGGCATGGATTTTGCAAGGGCTCTTGCAGGAATGCAGCTCTTCCCAAGCACAGAAGAACCCTGTGGCCTACAAGTCTGTGGCAGTGCAGATGTGCAGAATTTGTAAAGCAGTGAGGACATTTGTGGAAAAAACGCCATTCTGGAAAGGGTTAAACCCGAGTTTTCCTGCTGTCTGTATCTTTTACTCATAATGCCCTGAAAATCTAGAGTGACTCTTGAATATTTAAGACTTGGATTGAATATAAGTCTTTTATATGCCTTAAGGATCTGTTCAGTATGCACAGTACATTCTTACTTCCCAGATTTATCACTAAGCACATAAAAGCAAGCTTGCTATTGTTTTAGAAGTCTCTCTAGGAAAGGAGTGGTCTGGTGGTTCTTGCAGAATGAGGCATAATGCAGTTCTTCAAGATATTTATATGAAATGCATCCAATGGGGATTAATATTCCTTCTGGGATTTCTTTCTGGGATAGGGTATTGCAAGTAATAACCTTTAACTGCTATTAATAATCTATTAACTTCTTTGATGGCTCTAGTGAACACAGCTGTGTGACAGGAAATCTTGTTTTGGGAGAATGGATGTACAGAGTCCACCCTGAAAAAGATATTTGTGGGAAGAAGAAAAGGGATAAAAAAACCAAGTGCCTTGTCTCAGCTGAGTTTTTGCTTCTCATACTACTGTGCTTTATAATAGAACCAACTTCAAAGCCCAATTAACACTTTTCTGGACACAGACTGGCAAAATAGTCCACAGGTTTTTTGCTAAAAACAAGGTTGTTTTCTGCTAGCGTCAATTCATATGAAGGCTATCTCAAAACAGATTTGACTTGAAACTTAATTGAAAATGACACATAGTTCTGCAGAAAATGCAAAAATGAACATTAATTTCTTTTTTCTGTAAGGTTTTTTAGTCACTGTGACTGGACTACTGACAAACGTCTGCTCTGCTTCCTACATAAGGCTGGTCTGTTGCAGTAATAGAAGATCAATCAGAGAAAACGACTAATACTGGAAATATAATACTTCATTTTCCAGGCACTGCTAATTTGTTAAATTTGGCCTGCAATGATCCAAACTGTTAACAACCAGTGTGTTGCAAGAGGAGCAAGAAACCCTGTTTGTTCCTACTGAATAATTTCGTATGCTATCTTTGCTTTGAGAGTTGTCAAAAGAGTATGAACAGTAAGAAGGAAGCATATTAACTTTATAAAAAAAGAGTAAGCCTCCCACTTCCATTGCTGCCATTTAATGTTTAGTGATGTATTTTTACCAAAGGACCGCATAAGAACTGAATAAAGTCTTCAGGATTTCTCTATGCAGTGATAACCTGGACTTGTACCAAATATTTCTTTTGCCAAATCCTGGGAGAACTTTCACTCTGTGTAGGTCTTGGCAGGAGAAAACTGTAGCAATTGCCACCAACAGGCTGTGGAATAAGTTTATTGGTATTTACAGAAAGAGGAAATGCAATGATCATATAACCTAGTCCAATGGGGCATTTTATGTTGTTTTTATTTGAATTTTAAATTGGGAAACTATAACACATGAAAATCTGATTTTACTGAAATCAAAGGGGAAAACCTGCTGTGATTCTAACTAAGCAGAATTTTATTCAAGATCCATATTCAAAATACTTTTTTTAATGAGAACAGTAAACATTGAATACTTTGTAGGGGTATTGTACAGAGAAACCTTTTCCTCCACTTTCATATGGGGTTTAATTAAGATTCAGAGCTCCTCTGAATGGGGAGGTAGAGTCACTCCAATCTGAAGGATCTAGGTTACTTTAAATAGGATAGAATGATGGCAACTGCATGCAAAGCCTGGGCCAGATACGCCTGATTTATATACATATACTTACACATACATAACATAAAGCTGTATATTGCTACCTGACAATCTCACTTGACCCCAGCTGGTGACTTACTGCTCTAAAGGAGTCGTTTTACTGCTGGTCAACACTCCCAGGACTGATTGACCATGGCCCTCTCTAGCAAAGTGAGTATTAAAAGCTGGATCTCAGGGGTTAAACCCAGTGCATTATCCATAGGAAACCCTTTCTCTGATTTTCAGGGACAGCCCAATACTACAACATATTAATGCAATAAATCTTTTTTCCCCTTTCCTTTCCTTTCTTTTTTTTTATTTTTTTTTTTTTCTGATTTAAAACTCACCGGGTGTAAGGAATACTGTTAAGATTTAAAGTTTAGAAATTCCATGAAACCACGTTCCCCACGCCTCCGCGTTCTGCAGCCGCCAGCCGGGAGCGGCCGGGGCAGGGGCAGGAGAGGCGGCTGGGCTGGGCCCGGGGGCTGAGAAGCCCCACACGCCCGGCTCCGGGGGTGCCTGCCGAGCAGGTCCCGCCCTGTGTGCTGCGTGGAGCAGGGGGATCAGGGAGGATGGGGCTGGAGACCCCCTTGGCTGATTGATGCGGGCTGGAGGCCGGTCTGGCCAGGCGCCAACACCTCCACCACTTTGAAAGACTTCTTTGAACCACATCTGTTTTTTCCAGCAATTGAGGACGAGTCAGTGCTAAACCAAGGACTGGCCCTGCTAACAGTGAAGAAGTCAAAATTTGTTGTTTGCTGACAGGCCTCTGATTTTTTTTTTTTTTTTTTAAATTTTTTT
>VZRQ01009616.1:343700-391625 GCA_013397975.1 Machaerirhynchus nigripectus
ATTTTTTTTTTTTTTTTTAAATTTTTTTTATTTTCTCGTTTTAGTTGTATGCTCCAGCCTGTAATGCATATCCATTTGAGAATAAAGGCTGCGGTTCTTGTGTCTTTGAGTGTTGCTGTGTTTTGTAGGTGCTTCTCTAAGCAGTGAAGTATGGACATTATTCATTTAACTCCTGAAATTCAGGGAAGGGAAGGGAAGNGGAAAGGAAAGGAATGGAAAGGAAAGGAAAGGAAAGGAAAGGAAAGGAAAGGAAAGGAAAGGGTCTATGAACACAAAATTTTACAATTTTACAGTTTTATTTTCACACTATCTATACTATCCAGGACATGTCTATTTTTGTTTTCTAGTATTTGACATGCATGTATTTATTCAATTTAACCAATGGTAATCTCTCTGAAATGAACTGTATACTAATAACACCTGTTTGCCAGTTTTACATGCAATTCCTCTGGAATTTAACACTTCCTGGAAAAACAGAACTCTGCCTGCTGCTTCAGCAAGGATTTAAAGTGAGAAGGAGATGTAGCAGAATTACAGAGAACATTGATTCAGTGTCCCTGTTCTGTATCATCATTTTTTAAAATCTAAAAACCTAATCTGTTTTCCAGCAGAAAGAAGAGCTTTTACTCAGAGAACGAAGAATTAAGCTGTACTTTAATTTCTCATCACTTTGCTCTTTGCCATATATATCTTAGTGCATTCAAAGACATCTGAATAAAGAAATAGTGTCCAGGTCTTTGCTAAGACACGCTATCACAGGGTCAGTGTTTCATAAAAATGATTTGTCTTTACACCACATAAATGTCTGAATTTATTATTATTATTATTAATGCCTCAGTGTTGGGGAGCTGCAGCTCAGGAACATAATTATAGCAACTAAGGGGACCTTTGTGAGATTCCAGGACCTGATCTTTCAGAGAATCCAGAGAATAGATAGATTTTTTTGTTCACAGGCCAACTCTGATTGACTTTGGCTGAAGGTGGGAGAGTTCAGGACCCCTGCAAGTTCCCCAGCCCAGGGTGTGGGTTTGGTTTACCAGAAAAGAGGAACTTACGGTTGGTGACAGTGTGTGAACCCTGTGCTTTAGGCGAGCTCTTGAAGGAGCCTGTGGCAGAAGTGGGACTGGAATTGAAAGGCAACGCTCAACTGTCTTAACCACAGCTCCAGTTCTCTCTCCTTGCAGCTCACCAGTGGGGTCGAAACCTGCAGATTTACCGCCCAGATCGCTGCTGCTGCACGTAACGGAATAACTGGTTGCTGCAGCAGGTTCTGGTCCTCCTTGCCCTGGGGATGTCGTGCTGTGGCAGCAGCTTCCAGAGCTACAGGAGTGGGAATGGCAGCCCGGCGTGCCCTGCAGTTCCCTGGAGCCTTTTTCTTGGGCTTTGCTTTCTTCAGCCTATTGCCTCACACCTTTTTCACACTTACTGCACTTCAGTACCAGGCTCCCTGCCCCAAAGTCCTCTCCAGGGCTCTTTATCCCAGGCATCTTGCTGAGCTGGTCAGAGCTGCTACTGCCTGTGGGCCACAGCTCAGCCTGGGACTGCTGCCCCTGCCCAGCTGCTGCTCCCTGCCCCCTCATCCTGCTCCCCGTGTGAGTCCGGGCACTCTGTCACTGCTGGGCTCCACTGTCCCTTGGCTCCCTCCCAAAGCAGAGCTCTGTCCTGTGCCCATTCTCAAAACCAGACAATCTATACTGCAAATACAGAATTTAGTTATTATTTCTAACAGATTATGAACTTCAGGTTTTTATTTTGTGGTACACAATTCCAGTGTTTTCTGCTCTTCTGCCCCTTCCCAGAATAGCAAGAGACAAAGCCTGGACACTTAAATAACTTCCTGCACAAGCTTCTAGTTCTCTGCCCAGAACTACAAAGACTCTTCTGAAGCAGATCCAGATTTTTGGATCAGTTTTCTCCCTCACTTTTGACTTTGAATATGGCTGAGCTGTTTTCACTGAAGTTTTCAAGTAAGTCAAGTGGACGCAAACACTCTGAATGAAAATTTTAGCCGGGAAGTTCAAGTGAAAACAGAATCTTGAAATAAAAAGTGCCAAGACCACCTTCACTCAGGCAGAACGATCAGCTTATCCTGTAATTCTCCTTTATTCTTTCCATACCTTCCTACTGTTGGTCCCCATTATGAACTGCTAATCAAAAAAGTTTGCGGAATGAGTTCCAGGAGAAAAACCCCAAAGTATTCCAAAGGACTGATTTTGAGAGAACTTTACCAGGAGAATTAACAATAGAGTACAGCAAATAAGGCAAATTACTTTAAAATGAATATCACATGGAAGACATACATAATTAGTATAATCTTACAGCAAGAAGAGAATAGTCTTAATACAGGAGTTCTTAAAAGTTTATGAGAACACTTGGAGAAGTCAAGTGGTCAGACACACCAACAAGCAACATGCCAAGAGCCCCTGAGGGCTAAACCTGGCCCAGGCACGGGGGTCCAGCTGGAGGGGGTGGGTCTCACTGTACCTGTGGGCAGAGGGCAGTGCTGCAGCAGAGCTCAGAGCTGGAGGAACCAGCTGCAGGGCAGAGCCTCCCTTTTACATCTAATTGCCAATATAAAGCTGCATTATTGTAAATAAGTACATCTTGCAACAAGAATAGTGTGGCCAGCAGGACCAGGGCAGTGATCATCCCCCTGTACTCAGCACTGGTGAGGCCACACCTTGAATCCTGGGTCCAGTTCTGGGCCCCTCACTGCAAGAAGGACATAGAGGTGCTGGAGCACGTCCAGAGAAGGGCAGTGGGGGTGGTGAAAGGTCTGGAGCACAAGTCTGGTGAGGAGCAGCTGAAGGAGCTGGGGGTGTTTAGCCTGGAGAAAAGGAGGCTCAGGGGGGACCTTATTGCTCTCTACAACTATCCCAAAGGAGATTGTAGCCAGGTAGGGGTCAGCCACGTTTTCCAAGTAACAAATGATGGGACAGGAGGAAATGGCCTCAAGTTTTTCCAGGGGATGTTCAGATGGGATATTTGGAAAAAGTTGTTCACTGAAAGGACTATCCATTCCTGGAATGGGCTGCCCAGGAAGTGGTTAAGTCACCATCCCTGGAGGGATTTAAAAGATCTATTAAGAAGTGTAGATGTGGCACTTAGAGACATGGTTTAGTGGTGAATATGGCAGTGTTAGGTTAATGGTTAGACTTGATCTCAGAAGTGGTGTGTGTACTCAGAGTGCCACTTTGGTTTTGGAGAGCCTAGATTTAACCCTTAGCCTGTTTTTTAATGGCCTGTGTTTAGTCAGGCAAGCCCAGTCTGTTTCTGGTAATTCCTGTGACTATTTTTCTTATTGCTGCTGCTTCTTTTGCCTTCCCTTTTGAGAAGACAAAACTTCTACTTCTACCTACTGCCATCTTCATCAATATTTCCTGCTTGTCTTTCACCCTAGAAGTGGGCTCTGGATGCTGCTTGTACCATGCCACATCTGGCAGAGCTGTGGAGTAAAACTGGTGTCCTGGGGGCTGCTCAGGGGCTGCATGTGATACTGGGGACAGGGCAAGGGTATCTGTTTTGTCCCAGATACGCTGAAATGTTAGAGCATGCAGTAGTAACAGCTTGGGTAAGTACAACTATAAAACTTTATCACACGGCAAAAAGATGCTGTATCATCCTCTGGACTGGGTTTTTATGAGGGGAAGTGCTGCCTTCTCTTTTGTGTTGCTGAAGATGTTTTACTAAGCCTTTCCTTCTTCCATATTTGCCAGGGAGAGGAATTGTGTAAATGAAAGGAGTGGAGAGCATTCAGATTTTGGCAGTATTTCAGTTAGAGGAGGTAAAGGAGCCAGTGCTCAGTTACCAGATGCAAGGCTTCAGGAAAAGCAATTTCTCTTTACAGCTGGCTGGAAAACTGCTGCAGTCCTGTTTGAAGTCAAGACTGAGCTGGGGTCCAACTGCAATTGTTAGTTCCCAAGTAAATGTCATAGGAGTTTGGACAGTGTTTATCTGTGTCTGATGCAGAATTTCTGCTTTAGGCAATTTCATTCTTCTTGAAATGGTGTTGAATAATACCTAAGTCAAAAATCACTTCTGGTGGCACCATACAAAGAACACTGAGATATATTCTGACATAATAGCTACTAATCACTGCTAAAATATGGTACCCAAGCTTCAAAGTTTTTGTGAAATCAAACAATGAGTAATATTTGCATTTGCTTCAAAAGTAGGTCCAGTACATATGTCTGCAACCAGAATCTCATCTGAGAAAGTGTTTCAGTCAGAGAGCAGCCTTATGAATGCTGAATTTGAGTCCCAAACTTGCAGAATTTCTCCGAACACTTAGCGGTTATATACTAGTTAAATAAAACTTGATATTTGTCCTAGTAGTGCCTTCTGGCTATTTATAGTAATTTTGCTCCTTTCAGTTAATATTTGATGTCTTGATGGCATATTGTGATTGACTTGTGGATGAGGAGTGAAATAAGTGGAAATAGAAGATTTCCTTGGGGTGATGGCTTATCAGAAGAGATACAGAAAATGTCAGCACCTTTTAACATACTAAGTAATTATTTGGGAATAGAACAGTTAAAATTGTGATTAAATACATTTTGATATGTTGCTTCGTTAGTGGTTCAGCTTCAATAAGTGTTTGGTTGGCCTACTTGGTTTGCTCTCACTGGAAGAACTACTGATCTGAATGGTTTCCTTAAGTACTTGCCCATCACTTCAAGTCACTCACAGTCTTATTTTCAGTAATTAAATGTAGTCAAAGCCTGTCAGCAGGTAGTTGCCTTATCCCTTTTAGTCACTGCCAAAGCAAATAACAACAGGTGAAAACTTATCCTTTTCTGGGCTTTGATTTTTTTTTAAGAAAATAAAATGAAGACACAAGATTCACTCAGAGTTATCTCTCCAGGGCTGGCTGGATTCCAGGCTTCACTCAGATCACACCCCTGGTTCTGCTGGTAATAGTCATAAACATAAGGGTTGTAACAAACATGGAGAGCCACCACTCCCATCTTTAGTGTGGCTGGAAAAGTGTGCTACCTGCCTTGTCCCTTCTGAGGATTTCCCCCAAGCAAAGGCAGCAGTCCAGCCAGGATGAGACACGTGGGACCATGCTTGTGGAGGGGCCCTGCTGGAAGTGGGCTCTGGTCCTCCATTGGGGATGGAGGGTGGCTGATGTGCGTGAACAACTACTTTGGGCTTGGTGGGGTGAAACCTGCAGTAGTGTGCAACCTTCCCAGCAGGCACAATTTGGGCTGTGGGGCTGAGGAGAAGTGTCTTCAGCATTCTTCCTCTCTAGGTAATGTTTCAGTGGTCAGATCAGCTTGTACCTCTTAACAGGGTACACAGGAATGAATCCAACTGTTGAAAAAGGTTTTTCATACAAATAAAAATAGTTTATGTACCTGGTTAAAGAGAATAAACTTTTGCCCTTGATGGTGTGTTAGGATGTTTCAGTTTTGCTTGATTGTCATGGTTAACTTTTGGTGACATTCATGCAGAGGTTGATGCTCTCTAATTCAGACCCTCAGAGCTCTCACTTCACCTCAGGACTGCTCACAAACACAAAATGAAACACAGACCGCAGTATCTGTGTGATTGAAGCAGATGAAACACCTGGAAATGCTTGCAGGGTTTTAGCCCAATACCACTTCAAAATGATAAATTGAAATCATAAAATAAATTTGTGTAACTGTAGTCACTTTACTTGTAAAATTTCAGTGTTGCAAATTCAGGTCAGGAAGACCTTGCTAACAGGAGAGTGCATCTACAACTTCTTGCTATTATAAGAGAGAAAGAAAGAAAGGAAAAAAAAAGAAGGAAAGAAGGAAGGAAAACAGGAAAACAAGGAAGGAAGGAAGGGGAAGGAAAAATAAAGAAAAAGATAATTTTTGCCATGTGACCATCTTCTTTTAATTTTTGAGTTCGCTTTGGTGCAGAAACCTATGTCTCAGTCAGAGCTTTGTGTCAGGATATAATCACCCATCTTTGCTTCCAATTCTAACGCAAATTTAAGAAGATAAGAGGAGAAATTAGACAAGTGCTTTCCTTCCCCCTGGAGGCTGAAGGTGACACATCTGAGCTGTAGCTGGTCTCTTCTAAATCCTGGCCCTTGCAGCTCAAGGCTTTCAAAGAATGAGGGTGTGTCAGTGCAGCTGCTGCATCAAACAAAATCAAAGAGATTTGATTAATATAAACTTCAAAATCAGTGCCATCTTTCCTTCACAAAATACTTCAAACACAGCAAGAAATGTCATCTCCCAGATGACGGAGGTTAATCTACCTAATCTCCTCTTTTCCTTGCATCTGAATGCAAACTACTGGAATATACCCAATTACCTCTCACCAGTCAGAAGAAATTCCTCATTCCAACAATGTCAATCAGAATTTAAGAGGAGATTTACAGTCCTTTTGTAATATCAACATGGCTTCTGAACCTGCAAAGCAAAGCAGGACAGACAACAAGCACAAACTCCCACTTGCCACTCTGTCAGAGTGGCTGTTTAGAAGATCCTGGGTAAAATTTGCACTTTGATTTGAAACCTCTGTTCAATGGATGTGGCAGGGTCTGGAAGCAGCAGGATTTGGCCAACTGTAGTGACAGTGTGACTATATTATTTCAGACAGTAAATCTTCATAACACCATCACGGTTTTAACCTAGAAACTCAAATTTACAGATGGAAGGCTTGTTTCTGGTGTTGCTACTCATTACTTACAGGAGCTTTGTGCAGTCCATGAATTTTAATACTGAAGCACATACCTATGTGTACACCAAGCTCAAACTTTTTCTTCATAGAACTACACTATCGACTGTTTGAAATTGCTGATACCATACAAAGCTAAACTTCTTGCCGTCGTAAGAAATTTCCAATAGCACATGTCTGAGTGAGTAATATCTCTTTGTGGACTAACCATGTTTTTTGTTTCATGTTTTCAAGTGTTATTTTACTCTTAACCTGTTTGCCTTCTGCTCATTGTTTTGAATCAGACATTCAAAATATATGAGTATTCAGTCAAACTGAGCACATTTTTCTCAGTAGTCTGAAAGTGCAGAAGTGCTAATTCTGCCCCCAGTCCCTGCAAAACATTAAACAACCAAACACATGAGCAGGATTCTACATGTGCTCTGCTTCATAATGTAGTACAAGATTATACATTAAATGTTTGGCTTTAAGCTTGGAAAAAAGATCAATAATTCTATTCTAAATAATAATTTAGAATTCTTCTAAATCCCTCTGTGAGGTTACACAGCAATTTGAATGAAATTGAAATGAAACAAACCTTTTCCCCTTCTGCTCATACTTGCATCGTGCCTGGAGATCAGTGCAATAGTACACAAAAAATTCATGTGTCACAGTGTAATATAGTCATATTTTCAAATTCAGTTGACACCATTTAAAAACTCATTACGAGTTGATAGTCATACTACGATAATGACTGAAAGTATTACCCCTTGTAGAATTAATTAACTTGATGTACATATTGAAATGAGAGACAAATAAAATAATTTAATGTTTCCGTTAGCATTATTTTAACTTGATTATTCATATTTTTTTTTAAATTATGTTGACTGTAGAACATTTTTTATGAGTCTGACTTAAGTGGTTATTTCAGAAAAGTAAAATCTAGGCTCTATTATTCCTTAGTACTTTCTTGTATTTAAATACCCCTTGGAACCAGTCACGGTGAGATCGCTGCCAAATTTCCAATTGCTAGTGAATTAAACCTAAATAAAGCAACTAGCCACCAGACAGGGCAATAGTCTCATGCGCTTGGCATTAAGAAATATGCATACGAAGTTTTGGTATTGGGTTAGTCAACTGTGGTGATTGAATGGAAATGGAATTGAAGACCTCAATGGAATTGTTTCAACTTCTGCAGTAAGCTCCCTGCTGTCCCTGCAGGCACCTCCTGGTGAGCCATGCTGGGACACAATGAACTGGGGAACAAAAGGACAACTACTAAAGAAAACTACTAAAAGAAACTTTTAACTCTTGTCCAGTAATCCCAGGGTTTGAGGAAAGTCAGGTGCAGGGCTGCATTTTGGCTGAAGGGTATAGGATGGTCGGGCAGAAATAAATTTAGTAAGGTTATACTGTCCTCTTTCAGGAAGGAAAGCAGGTGAGGGTGAAGATCGGGCTGGGACTAGCGCTGGTGCCTTGTCCACCACGGTCTGAGCAGCTGCACTGAGGGACAAGGCGTGGAGCACTGGCAGCAGTGCGGGGGTGCCTGGGGAATGTGCAGCTCCTGCTTCCCTGGCCCTGGAGAGCAAGGAGAGAGATGGAGCCAGACAAAGCCAGCTCTGCTCCCTACCTACCTTTCTGAGTCTTTTCTGTGGGATTGGGTGGTACAAAGAATGGAAATACAAATGTTCAGAATCCATACTGTGGCATTATTAGGTTACTCGGGTGAACTTTTTTACATCAGGATTTCCTGTATTTCATAATGCATCCAACAGTTACATTGGCCAGTTGACAACAACCAATGAGAGCAATGAAAGATCAACTCCCATCATGGTAAAATTAAGAGCAGAATGCTTTAAGATGCCATGCAAACCCATCTGCTCTTTCATGTATTTGTTTGTAATCTAGAAAAAAGAGAAATAAAGGGAGAGAGAGGACTTTGAAGACAAAGTTACTTATGTAGATTAACTGTTATGAATAAAAACTGTAAGGGAAGTTGACTAAGATTTAAACTAACTAGAGAAACAAGCAAAAAGGTGGTAAATGAACTTCAGTGTTGGTAAATACAAAGAACTATACCCTGGATGGAAAAATACAGAATGCTTCTATTCTTTGAAAGACCCTTGACTGTAAGAGCTTTATGGTGTTAGATTGCCTATGCACAGAAGATTGATTAATATTGTAACACCTTTACAGAAACAAGGGTGAGCTCCTCCTTGGGAGAACAAGTACCTTCTGCTGCAAAAGGGTGTTACTGAATTAGAACACTCAGAGGTGAGCAGGGCTGAATTACCCACATCTAATCACGTATGTAACCTATACTGAGGACAAATTCGGTTACTTAAACATTGTAAACATAGCTGGTTTAATTTTGGATGCAGTAGGAATTCTTCCCTAGTGTACTGTTGCATCCCAGAAGCACATGAATCTCATACAAGGCCTTTGATATATATTACAGCTTCCCATGGTAGTGGTGGAAAAGCAAAACAATTGAAATGGCACGTGTTTATGCAGATTAATTTACTTTTTAAAGTTCTCTTCCTTTTATTTCTTTTTCTTTTTTTTTTTCTTCTTTTTGGGTGTGCCCTGTGTAGCTTCCAAAAATCTCACTCATGCCTAGAGAAACTGTTACCCTCTTTGGTGCATAGATGAAGAAAATACTTATGATGCTATTTCCTGTTCTTAATGGGGAGCTGTGAACAGCAGCTTTCAGTTAATCACTATGTAGTAACTCCTTGCCCAGTGTTTGTATGGTCTGTTTGCTAGAGGACTATTAAGAGAGTTCATGATCTTGTCCTCATGGCATGTTTGAACTGTCTGTTTCATTTGACATCCCCGGCAAATAGAACATCCTCTCAGTATAATGTCATGTGTCTGCCCAGCTGGCAACAGTGTAATGACAATGAGCATGGAAATTTATCTAGGAAAATTATAGAAACAAGCAAGAGGATTTTTTTTGTTTTGTTTTGCTTCTCTGTATTTTTTATTGTTGGGTGACAGTAGAATGGAGCAGATCTTTGATATAACTACAGTAGTTCACATTCAGGGAGCCATTTTCACAATTGTGAGGGCTGGATTTTCCCTTTTATCCTTAAAAGAGAGCTTAAGTTCTGATTAAATTGCTTGGGGTCACCTGCAGTGCACACGATGTCGCATTAGTAAGTAAGCATTAGTAAGTTAAATATAAGCACTGTTAGCTTTGTCTGGCCCTGCATTCAATCACTTGTCAACGAACTGCACTGACCAACTTCTTTCTAATCCTTTGTATAGTTATAGGGAATTAATCTAATACACCTGACATCCTCTGCCTTTAATGCAGTTAGTGGTATTTTCCATATTTACCGCTGGGCTTTCATACTATTTATAGCACAGAAATACCCAACATACATTGGGCAGTCTGACATATAGCTGACTGTGCTCAATTAGCTGGAGAACAGACATCCTAACTGTAGGCATGACCTGACCGAGTGCAAGGGGATGAATTAGCGAGACAAAGAAGTCTAATGATTATTAAGATGTTATACAGATTTCTCAACCTTTCCAAATTCTTTTCTGAAGTAAAGTGCCTTCCTAAATTATGACCATCTTCACCTGTACAGCCTCACATACACACGGTGTCTGCCTTCTCTTCTTACTCTGGTGTCCACCAGCCACCAGATTAACCATGCTCTGTGCTGGTCTCCTGCCTCACCGCCTGTCCACCTTGCCCTGGTGGGGCTGGGCACAGCCCATCTGCCAGCAGCAGCCTCCTCTCTCAGCATGACTCCTCTCCTTTTTTAGAGCTCTGTGTTAGATGTTTCCAGGCCTGCTTTTCCCATTCCTGCTGGCTTTCCCAGCCCAAATTGCATGAACAGACCTCACTCCAGGGAGCGTTCCCATGCGCTCTGGCCGGGGTACTCACTCCCTGTGCACCTGGGGAAGGACTGCTGGGACTGAGGAACCCATGGATTCCTCAGCTATTGGCTGACTCTTGTTCCCAGTGTAACATGCTCTATTTGAAGGTCACGAGTTGGGAAGAGCCAGCAGCTCTGGCTGGATTCATCTTCTCATTATCTGGTTGGCACCAACCCTACCACTACCCAGCACAGTTCCTACCTTCGAGACCTTGAAAAAACAAAATTTTTCTCTTATCACCCAGTGTTTATGTTTTGTAGACTTGCAGAGTACGAAATTTTTCTTTGATGAAGCAGATGGTTCAATCTGTCCTCCCACTTGTTTATGATATCTTGACACATGGTTCTTTCATTTGTATTTATGGTGAGATGTTTTTCTTCCCTGTGAGTGATCAGAATCCAGATTCCTTTTTTAAAATCTCCATTTATCTACTTAAAAATGTGACTGGGGAAGCTTTTTCTTTAATTTTCTTGCTTAATGGCAAGATTTCCCTTACAGAAAAGCTACAATATTTTCTTACATTGTACTGAATCACTACAAGGGACTAGCTGGGCCATGGCAAAATGTAGAAGTGTTTTTGTGAACATATACATTATCTACAAGTGGTTTTTAGTGTGCTTCAATATGTCTTAGTAATTTCCAAAACTGACCATTAATCCTTTATTCCTGTGAAGAAGCAAATCACAATATAAAAATGTGAGCCCGCCACATGTACCCTCATGTCTCTCATTTCAGCAGTCCAATGACACATTTACCAGTGTAACACTGAAGTTAATTTGTTGTCAGTTTTATTATTTGTTTTTCATGTTCTTTCATTTATTGCTGTTCTTGAATTCTGTCTGCTGTCACTTTCTTTCCTTTTCTCTGCTTCCATTTCCTTTTCCCAAGGTAAATAATATTTATTTTCCTAATATTTAGCTCCTGATTTTGGCAGCTACATTAAAGCCTCATCTGGCCCAATTTAATGTCATACATCAAGGCCAGCTTCAGAGAAAGAACTAGAAAGAACTAGGCTGCACAGTTACCTTTCAGTTCCCTGTAGAACCTCATCAGTCTAATTCCCTGAAGAGCAAGGGTTTATAGCTTCATTCTTTTAAATAAAGTTTTTTCCTTCTAGTTTGTGAATTATTCCTACTGCATATATGCAGTACTTCTAAGCAAATTTTTTCAGTTCTCCTCAGCACTTTGCCTGCTCTTGTGAATGAATTCCACAAACTGGTAATACACAGTATTTTTCTGAGTAAGAAAATGCTTTCTTTCATTAAATCCATGTTTGTTGCTGTCACTGGCTGTCTCCTTGCTCTTGTACTAAAGGAATTATGCTTGTTTCCTCTGTGCATTTTTCATTTCTCTCATGTTGCATCTCTCAGGTAAACAGTCCCAATCTCTGAAAGTTTCTCATGTGCTTCTGTTCCTTTACCATCTATCTCTAAAGCCATTCTGCAGCTCCTTTGTCTTCTGAGATAAGCTGACCATAGGACGTCAGTTCCAGTGCGAGTGTTGATTCATACAACACTGTTTCCAGTTCCTTCTATCCGCCTCCGTAGGTGCTCACACTGTGTTTACTTGTTTGTCCACCACTCTAAGTTAATCAGAGCTACAAATAGACATCAGAGGTCCACAGGGCCAGTGAAAAGGGATATTTATGTGGTAGCCCTGTGATTAGAGCACTTGTTAGGCAGTAGGTCCATTTTCTCATGCAAGAAATCTGAACCTGAACAGAAAGTGCTTAAGTGCTCCTGCCAGAATTTCATAATGCTCTTCCTTCATTAACCTCCTGTGGCAGCAAGTTATGCAGCTCAATTATACACATTGTTTATTAGGAATGTATTTTTTGCTTTGCAGTACGTCATCATCCCATCAAATGTTCCTTTATTGTTGTATTTGATGGATAGACCAGAAATCCCATCTCTTTGCTACTCTTCGGGATCTACATCTCTTCATGTTTTCTCTTTTTTATTCTTTTTGTAGGGTATTTCCAGAGAAGAACTCCTTGGAAATTTTTGCCATTTCCATGCAAGAGTTTCCTATCCTCTTAATCATTCCTGTTTTAGATAAAAAACCCAAATGAGCTCAAAAGCTGCATTGCTGAGAAGAGAGTACTGCTGTATTTAAATAAATGAAAGGATAATTATCTTAAATAAATAAGTAAATAAGTAAATAAGTAAAAAAGTAAATAAATATATATATATATATGGTATAGTTTATCCTCCTTCTGAACCAGAGAAACAGCAATTATAGTATGGAAGCTACAGTATTTTGCAAGTCAGTGTTTCACAAACTGTGAAGGGCTGACCAAAGCAGACAACTCTGCATGAGCTGGTCTGCTCATGGTCAGCTCATGGTCAGCTCATGGTCANTTCTCTGCTTCCATTTCCTTTTCCCAAGGTAAATAATATTTATTTTCCTAATATTTAGCTCCTGATTTTGGCAGCTACATTAAAGCCTCATCTGGCCCAATTTAATGTCATACATCAAGGCCAGCTTCAGAGAAAGAACTAGAAAGAACTAGGCTGCACAGTTACCTTTCAGTTCCCTGTAGAACCTCATCAGTCTAATTCCCTGAAGAGCAAGGGTTTATAGCTTCATTCTTTTAAATAAAGTTTTTTCCTTCTAGTTTGTGAATTATTCCTACTGCATATATGCAGTACTTCTAAGCAAATTTTTTCAGTTCTCCTCAGCACTTTGCCTGCTCTTGTGAATGAATTCCACAAACTGGTAATACACAGTATTTTTCTGAGTAAGAAAATGCTTTCTTTCATTAAATCCATGTTTGTTGCTGTCACTGGCTGTCTCCTTGCTCTTGTACTAAAGGAATTATGCTTGTTTCCTCTGTGCATTTTTCATTTCTCTCATGTTGCCTCTCTCAGGTAAACAGTCCCAATCTCTGAAAGTTTCTCATGTGCTTCTGTTCCTTTACCATCTATCTCTAAAGCCATTCTGCAGCTCCTTTGTCTTCTGAGATAAGCTGACCATAGGACGTCAGTTCCAGTGCGAGTGTTGATTCATACAACACTGTTTCCAGTTCCTTCTATCCGCCTCCGTAGGTGCTCACACTGTGTTTACTTGTTTGTCCACCACTCTAAGTTAATCAGAGCTACAAATAGACATCAGAGGTCCACAGGGCCAGTGAAAAGGGATATTTATGTGGTAGCCCTGTGATTAGA
Organism: Machaerirhynchus nigripectus; assembly: GCA_013397975.1. NCBI lineage: Eukaryota > Metazoa > Chordata > Aves > Passeriformes > Dicruridae > Machaerirhynchus > Machaerirhynchus nigripectus. The sequence goes on from VZRQ01009616.1 coordinate 357,401, forward strand.
GCACTTGTTAGGCAGTAGGTCCATTTTCTCATGCAAGAAATCTGAACCTGAACAGAAAGTGCTTAAGTGCTCCTGCCAGAATTTCATAATGCTCTTCCTTCATTAACCTCCTGTGGCAGCAAGTTATGCAGCTCAATTATACACATTGTTTATTAGGAATGTATTTTTTGCTTTGCAGTACGTCATCATCCCATCAAATGTTCCTTTATTGTTGTATTTGATGGATAGACCAGAAATCCCATCTCTTTGCTACTCTTCGGGATCTACATCTCTTCATGTTTTCTCTTTTTTATTCTTTTTGTAGGGTATTTCCAGAGAAGAACTCCTTGGAAATTTTTGCCATTTCCATGCAAGAGTTTCCTATCCTCTTAATCATTCCTGTTTTAGATAAAAAACCCAAATGAGCTCAAAAGCTGCATTGCTGAGAAGAGAGTACTGCTGTATTTAAATAAATGAAAGGATAATTATCTTAAATAAATAAGTAAATAAGTAAATAAGTAAAAAAGTAAATAAATATATATATATATGGTATAGTTTATCCTCCTTCTGAACCAGAGAAACAGCAATTATAGTATGGAAGCTACAGTATTTTGCAAGTCAGTGTTTCACAAACTGTGAAGGGCTGACCAAAGCAGACAACTCTGCATGAGCTGGTCAGCTCATGGTCAGCTCATGGTCAGCTCATGGTCAGCTGTGGCCAGGATATAGAACGAGTGTGTGTGGCTTTGGAGACATCCAGATACAGCCCCCATAGTAACCTGGCTTAGGCATCAACTGAGTGTGCAGTGCTAATGACTGGAATGTGATTATGCACTTAGTGTCTGGATAAAGTAATTAAGCAATTGAGAAATGTATGATGGGCATACAATAAAAGATAATAACTAACACGTGATACAGCATAATGGGCATAATCAAATACTTGTAAGGGGAAACCAGGGTCACTATCAAGGCCAGTTCATCATTTGGAGTGATCCAAACCTTTGGATGGATGGGATCATGCAAAATACAGCTGGGGCACCTGTCAGTGCTGTCTTCTCAGCTCCAGAAAGAAGCCTGAGGTTGAGTGCTCAGCTGCGTCTTGTGGCTGTCCAGTAGGTGGTTGAGCTTAGTGCTTGGAATAGATAGGTAAGAAATGAACAGGGCAGCCTGAGCCCTGGAGAGCTGACAGTCCCTGCAGGGACAGGTGGCCATCGTGGGACAGAGTGGCCCAAGGGAGGAGAGAGGCTGTAAAGGAGCAGGCAAGTTACATATTTGATTTTACATAAAAACATGGAAGATCTGTAAGGTTTGGAAAATGTGTGCAGGTGTCTCAGTACATGGCTCTGAAACTTTGGGAAGGCAGCTAGTGACTCCTCCCTGTCTTCATTTCTGCAGGACGGTGAAGTGCTGGTTTCATTTGTTTGTTCTACAGTGGATTTGGAAACCTTCGCTTCTTTATTTCGTCCTTAGGTTCTTTTGGCAGACTGATGTGGAATTTAGTTTCAGTACTGAATTGTGCTTCACAGGAGTAAGTGCTGTCCGTACATTAACTTTTGGGGGTTGTTCGAGAATTGATTGAGAACAATATGGCAAATGCATTTAAGGAACAATTGTGTTTCAAGGTTTACTGAAAAATGTTCTGAGGCAGAAGAAACTTGTACATAGGATAGGCTTAGCACACAGGTTAAAAGACTGTAAAAACTTGCCCAAGTCCTAAAACTCTCCTAAAATTGCCTCTAGCCAGTACAGTGTAAGGTATCTTGCATAAGCTATCTTTTTAATAACTTTAATGAAAAAAAACATAGAACCATCAAGGAAGCATATACTTTTCATTTATGCTTGGGATTGATTTCCACGTCAGTAAGAGAAAAGAGCTAAGTGAAAGGCATGTGATTGCACAAGCGAAATGGCAACGGCACTGATATGTTAGGGTGTAAGGTTGTTCATCTAAAATCTTCAAACAGTTGGCTCAAAGCCTAAAGAGAAGGTACAAGTTTAGGTACAGATGAGTTGTCTTGAAATCTTTGTTGCCTCTAGCACAGATTGTGTAGATAAGGGGAAAGAAAGAAAAAAAAAAGAAAGTAAAAAAAGGGGGTCCAGTAATATTGCTCTTTTTGATGGTGAGATTTGTTATTTTGCTCCTTTGGACTGAATGAATAGAGCCAGATATTCTCCACAACTCTCTAGGCTTTTTCTCCTGACTTTAACAGTTTTCTATTTTACTAGAAGCATTATGAGGAGATTTCAGGATTGATTATATTTTTCAGAAATGCAAAATTCTTAAAATCAAGTGACTTGTGACAATCTCAGCTTTCTGCCTCTGAAGATTTCTGAAATAATGATTGAGAAGAAAAGCTTGTGACTAGAAGAAGAAGAAGAAGAAGAAGAAGAAGAAGAGGAAAATAGTCATAAAACCTGAATGTTAACAAAAAAGATCTTCAAATAGCAGAATTCTACTTCAGACTTTCCCCCCTCATTGTTAGCTTGTTTTAGTAATGTGTATTATAAAATCTCTAACAAAAATCTACCTTCAACTTAGTATCCTGCAATTCTGCAGCTCTGCAGAGAGAGAGTCAATGAGAGACACACATGGAAATGTCACCCTCTAATTAAATAGGTTAACAGCATAAAACTTCATTTTTGGCAAACTTAGACCTATTTAACTCTGACTTGCAAACTGATATAAAACATACAGAGGAGGGACACCAAGTTGATTAGAGGGGTGGAGTACCTCTCCTGTGGGGAAAGGCTAAGTCAGCTAGGATTGTTCAGTCTGGAGAAGAAAAGGCTGTAGGGATTTGGTGAGCATTTTCTAGTACCTAAAGGGAGCCTAAAAGACAGCTGGAGAGGGACTTTTTACAGTGGCATGTAGTGATCGGATAAGGGAACTGGCTTTAGACTGAAACAGGGTAGGTTTAGATGAGATATTAGTAAGAAACTCTTTCCTGTGAGGGTGGAAAGGCACTGGAACAGGTTGCCCAGAGAAGTTGTGAATGCCCCATCCCTGAAAGTGTTCAAGGCCGAGTTGGATGAGCCTTTGAGCAACCTGGCCTAGTGAAAGGTGTCCCTGTCCATGGCAGGGTGGCTTGAATCCAGATCATCTTTAAGGTCTCTTCCAATCCAAACTATTCCACGATTCTATTGTTCTGGGATACACCGTAGCATCTGCATGAACCCTAGAACAAAGCAGAACGGTGCCAGAGGAATGCTCTAACAATATCTGTCCTTATTCCCGTAACAACGTGGTCGCAGGTTGGGCAGCAGAAGGTCGTGCCCGCGGTGACAGCGGGTGACACCCGCCCGCGGCAGCGGCGGCGGCGGCGGCTCCGCGGGGCCGGCAATACCCGCCGCCCCCAGCAGATGGCGCCGCCGCGCAGCAGAACCCGCCGCCCTGCCCGCCGACGAGGGAGCGCTCCTCTTCCCAGCCCTGCTCGCCGAGGAAAGGAAACTTTCCTTCTCAGCTCTGCCCTCCAAAGAAAGGAAAGTTTCCTTCTTTCCCGGCTCTGCTCTCCAAGAAAAGGAAAGTTTCTCTCTTTTCCCAGCAGCAGAGTTCAGGTTCTCGGGTGTACCTTGCAGTCTGTGACATGCCTTATTTGTGTGACTATCTACAATACCCTGTTTGGTTTTGCACCTTTTTTTTTTTCTCTCCCTGAGTTACCTAAAATAATTGTTCTGCTGTATGGAAACTGAAGGGAGAAAGAGCCTTAAAAAAATCGCAGAGAAGCTCTGTTACACAAGCTGCCTTCTTAAGCACTGTCTCCATCAAGCAGTTGATACTTTATTCTACTTTCCACCTACATTTACCATCGATATAATTTTTCACTTTAAAAATAATATGCACACTACTGGATATGCAAATGCATTCCGTGCTTTTATAAAGAGCAGAAAACTCTTCTCTTCAGTTATAGTCAACATCAAGAAGTCAGAGCTTGGGGAGGGTGGGCCTTCATAGCAAACTGATACTTCTGTTATCTGTGTTAGTAAAAAAAAATAGAGGAGCTGATAAAATCCTGAAGAACTGAACATTGTTGATTTTCTAGTGATTGAAACTCAATTTTAAAAAATTATCCATCTTGGTACTAGAAATTTTTTCAGTTTTCCTGTACAAAGGGGCTACTTTTTATGGCACTGACAGCACAACTCACTGTTGTGAGCCGAAAGAAGACATTTAACTGTGAGGATGATGTTGTAGGGAGGCCATGTGTCCCTTGCATTCTGTGTGAGTCACCTTATGTCCACTCCCTCCTCACAATGTTCATTCAAGGCATGGGAGAAATGTCTGGGTTACAGGAAAAGCTATGTCTGGAGCACCCCACAGCTCTCTATCCTTCAGTGCACAGCAGTGCCTGGGACTTGGACAACCCCCTCACTTCTCTTCCACCTCCAGTACTCCCTGCAACAGCTTCAGAGCAGACTGCTGATAGATTACATAAACTATGAGGAACAGTTGAGAGAATTGGGATTGCTCAACCTGGAAAAGAGAAGGCTTTGGGGTGATCTAATTGCTGCCTTTTTGTACCTAAAGGAACCTTACAAAACAGATGGAGAAAAACTACAGAAAAGCTAAGCGGGAATGGAGAATTAGACTATTTTTTCCTTTTATGTCCAGGGGGACATATCTTCAACACAGAAGAGGTACCTGAAGCTGTGCTGAAAAGAGAGTACGTTTAGATTAGAAATTAGGAAGAAAATCTTTACTGCAAGGTGGTGAGGCACTGGAACAGGTTGCTCTGAGAAGTTGTGGATGCCCCATCCCTGGGAATGTTCAAGCACAGGTTGAATGGGGCTCTGAGCATCCTGGTCTAGTGGAAGATGTCCATGCCCAAGGCAAGGCAGCTGGAACTAGATGACCTTTAAGGTTGTTTCCAACTCAGGCCATTTTATGATTCCATGATTCTATGACTAGCAGCAGGATTAGAGCATTTTAAAGGAAAGCTTTATTCCTGACCTCTACTTCTACTCGATATTGGGTGGAACAAAATCAAACAAATATTTATTTCACTTACAAGGGAAAAAATATCATAGCTAAATATATGTGTGGATGAACACCAGATCTTTTAACTTTAATGCTCTTGCAGTTTCTCTCTCCCAATAGCTGGAGTCCTGAATTAGTCATACTTGCTTCAAGCAGTCGTCAAGAGATTTGCTTTTGACAGTAAAGACTGCAGCATAAAAAGGCTTGCACAGGCTCTCTATGCCATGCACCATATTTACCAAAAGACTGGGACAGCCACAGATACAAAAGAATGATCTGCAGTATCACTGACCAATGCCCAATGAGAAGCCTTCTTTTATTCACAAAAAATTCCTGCAAATTAGTCTCTCTATCATTTTAATCACTTCTCTGATTAAATATCTTTTTAAAATTCACATATAATTCCCCCCACATCATTCTGCTAGAAACCAAATAGCTTATAAACTTCTCAAAGCTGCAGTCTGTGAATTTCCCTGAGCTGGCTCAGCATTGACAGGAAAACATCACCAGTGATTATTTCTGCATGTTGCGATCTGTCCCAGTGATTCCAAGAGCCAAATATTCAGTTACACATCTCCTATGGGTGATTTACAGCCAAACCCATCTTAAGTGAGTAGTAAATGTGGATAGTTTAGAACATATTTGTAATACCATTTGTTATTGAAAGGGCAAAATACAGAAGTAAGTATTGCTAGATTCAACAAAATTACATTTTATCTGATTTTTTAGTCTTAATCAGCTAATGTTGACTTTGATCAGACTCAGCCACTGACTGTCCTTTTGATCTCTTCCAAAACTTGCTGGATGTTCTGCTTTAAAGACCACTGCTGTGATCTGAGGAGTAGTAGGTCATAGCTGCCTGAAGGTGCTGCTTGATCAAAGTCAGGAGACTACATGTTTACCTTTCTGCTTTATCCCTGAACCTGGATGAGCACATTCGCTGCCTTCCATACAAACTCCGGGTTTGGTTTCTTTCCTTCAAAAGGCTCACTGTTTATAATGCACTGCAATGTTGTAACAAAGTACAGTATAGCAAGGGATGTATTTGAATATAAAGGCATATGCCCTGGGCTAATAGGAGCTATGAATGTTTCTATTTGCTTTGGAACTACTACAATTTTTCTTATGCATTACTTTAGATATCACTACATGTAAGATGTGCACACACAGTTCCTTATGTTAACTGTAGAAAAAATATTATGTGGTATTCGCTTTAGAGAAGTTAGCTGAGATATTCTGCAAAAGTAAAGTATTGTAACTTTTGTACTTACTTGAAATAAAACATACTTTTTGCTTCAGAGTAAAAAGCTTTGCATGTTCAAAACATTTAATTCTGATTTGAATTGGAGTTGCCACTTTCCCTAGCTATTTATCCTGATCCTCATGAGCTGTCAGGGATGAATCACTCTGCCAAGAAGCCATCCTCCTGGAGGATATAAGCAAGGTTTTCCTCTGAGCCAAGAGCTCTGGGGTGCACAGGAATGAAGCAGGCTCTGTTCTCCCTTTGCAGATGCACAGTGCTCCTGGATGCCACTGACCTGGTGAGAAAAAGTAAAGAACTTGATCCAGAGTCCTGGTACACCTGGCCAGCTCCTTCAGCCTTTTCAGTGGGGCCCTTTAAGCCACAGAAATTGTTTATAGTAATATTTATCCCTCATAGACATTTTCCTGGGGCGGTCCCTCTCATACTTCTGCTCATTTGATTAGTTTCCATAGTGACACTTATTTGTAGAGTTTAGAGTTGCTCATAGCAGGTTTCTGCAAATGCCAGCCACATGCATGCCATGTTAATAAGACAAAGTCAGTCCTATTTCTTTCCCTTTGTGCTATGATTTTGCTTTACAGTTAGGAGCATCCTTGGGGGGAAAAAAAAAGAAGGTGGTTGGGGGCTGCTTTGGACACAGGATCCAGAGGCTGTTAGTTTATTATCCTGGATGGCATTTTTGACTGGATTTGTTCTGTCTGAATTGCAGTAGCAGCCTCTGAAGGACTGTCTGTCTGCGTGAGCTATTATATAAGCTGGGGAAACCTTCCATTACAGCAAGGCCTCTAGACTGCTCCTTTATTTAAAATGTAGAATTACATGAAAAAGCAATTCACTTGAGTGGTGCCTTGTAGGTTGCCTTTTACCCCAGACTGAAGTAAGACTTTGCTTTTCTTGTAGGGGAGTTGTTGCTATTCCAAAAATAGGAGAAGGCTAAAATCAGATACAAATTCTTGTACACACACAGGTAGACACACATCTAACCAGTGTGCCTGTTTGTGGAAGGGATAAACAAACATCTGCTATAAGTGAATGAAAGGAGATTTACACACTGGCAATTGACAAGCAATTTCAGGAGCATGGTTACACAAAAACATGCTGATTCTCTGTAGCAATCACAATGAATTCATAGCAGAACAGAAGAGAGTTAGGAAGAAAAGAAGTTATTGTTTATGAGCCATGGGTAGGTATCCCCACCCAACAGGCATCCTCAAAGGACAAATTCCAGAATTTAGATATTAGATCATTGCACATTTTTTTCCCCTAATTCTGGGGAAGAATAAGAAGTACAGAGAAGACTAGATTTGACAAGCATTTTGTCACACTGAGTATTAGTTCCCTTAGGTTTCTTGCAGAGACTGTGAGGCCTCTCAGGTCAGTTAGACACATTTCTTTCTGCAAGACACTGGAAGATTGTGTGAGCCATGGATATTTATGCATAAAATGAAGCAACAAACAATTGCAGAAGTTCCTAGTAGCATATGGCTAGAGGAAACACAAGGAAAAACACTCCTGGGAGACCAAAGGAATGATTATGCTCTTGTATAATGGAGAAAACAAAGAACAGACTCTCTGAAGGCACAGAAATTAAACTGGAGTAAATGTGACGTGAGTCCTGCTGGAATCTGGCCCTGGAGTCCACAGCAGTCTTGAGTGTACTGCTGAGGTGGAGCCAGAGGAAACCAGGCGTGTGGTGAAAGGACCCTCCTGTCCTACACAAGGGAAAGTGCCAACATCCACAGCACATTCCACAGCAGCCTTTAACTCTCAGTAATGTAAAAGAGGAGTTATCAATTTTATTAAGATAAATCAATAAAATAATAACACAAAATAAATGTTAAAACTGGTTGATTATTTAATGAAAAATGAAAATAAGAGACAAAACCCGTTTTCCTCAGGAGAATTTTAAGGTAAGAAGTTGTAACTGTAGAATGAGAGCTAAAATTTTAAAGACTAAGTTTTCTCCCCCTCTAGTCTTCACAAAAGTATTCAGTAGAGGAAAAGAAGAAATCAGGTTTATAACAGTAAACCTCCTTGATATCACATCAGTATGTGGTAATTTTTAACAGCTAGGCAACCATGCCCTGTAGCAGTTCCAGCATCGGAAAGGAGCCATCAGATTATGAATTCTGTGCGATGCAGTCAGCCTTCAGGAACACTGCAAAGAGGAGGAGAAAAGGTCCTCAAAATCATTCCATGCTACTCAATAGCATTAATAGGATTTACTGGGGGAACTCTTCAACTCTGTCTCAGTTAGCCAGATGGTGGCTGCAGGTGAAATCTTTCCAAGAAATCAAATTAAATCTCCTTTGAATATGATTATTGGTCTAAGAGCAGCTCTCCCTCTATTTAGGTTGCCTAATTCTCCATTAAAAAAAAAGTATGAAGTGTTTTGGTTTGTAGAAACCTTTAGAAGTTTGAGAGGGAGAAAGTCCTGTGACTAGAGAAGTGCATTGTCTTTGCCCTATGAATTTCCATTTAGATTTGATTGAGAGATTAAGCCTGACAGGAAGGAAATGATGATTTTTTTTTTAGTTGCATAGTGAACAAAATAATGGCAGTGTGTCAAAAACAATAGGTTAAGATGAAAAATCTTGTCTAGGACTGAATCTGTGCAAGCATGAAGAAAAGAGGCACTGAGAACAGATGGTCTCTCTGGAAGGAGGGAGGGGCAGCATGGCCAAGCTCCTTGGACTCATCCACCCTCCAGATAAGGTGTGTGCATCCAGACCGAGTGGCAGGGGCTGTGCTCGGGTAGTGGTTGCTGCGTGGCAGCTTTGGCAGACAGTCAGTGTGCTGTAGAGCAAAACACTGGTTTGCAATTCAGGAGGTATTCACTTGAAATCCCATCTCTAAATCAGGTTGTATCTACAGACATTCAGCTCGTTTTACCCATTTGTGCCATCAAACCCGTAATGTTCTTCTCCTGTGATGTGCCTCACATTTGTGAGGCACAAAGAAATGTGAGTAGTGTAAGAAGGGCCTTAAGGAAACAAGTAACTCTGTTTTAATTGCTGGCACTGGGTGGATCACTGGAAAGAAATATGCTGTACTAATTAAAAGATAAAGGATAAAAATATCAAATGCCTTCCTCATTATATGAGCATCAGTCAGAGACATGAGTGGAGGCAGGGAGCAGTAATGATACACACATGTTAGCTGACAGTGCCTCCAACTGCAGGTTTTGAATCTGTTCCTGTTTACCTTGGTTTCCCAAGGAAGGGAGACTTATGGAAGTGCACTGTCAGTCTGTCCATCCATCAATCTTTCTATAGTTTCCCTCCAGTAACTTCTGAACTTGGCTAAATTCCATCAATTCTGACAGGAAATCATGAAGCTATGAAAATCAGCATCTGGGCGAAACCCAGAGTCTTTATGACTGTCCTGGCTTTGTCAAGGCGTGCAGTGGGAACTCTGGAGCTACTTTTTCAATCTAGTTGCCATGTAGCTCCTCAACACAGGCACTGTCTGGCCAGTCAGCATGGAATGTGTCTCAGACACCACGTGCGCTGCCTCTTGGTGAGCAGGGATTTTACAGACACGAGAAAAACACAGAAGTAATGGGCATGGGGCTTTGCCGAGTTTGAAGGAGAACTGGAAGCACTGCAGAGAGGTCATAGCTATTTTGGTGGGATCTACTGAGGCAGGACACACATCTCTGGGAGACCAGACATCACTAGGTCTTGGACTGTTCACTGATTTCCAGTCAGGAGGTGCGTCTATATAAAGAAAACAGATTTAGGAGAAGATTTTATTATCATCCAAAACTGAAGAGACAACATTATTATTTTTCAAAGTATTTTGGCATTTGTATCTATTGACTCACGGCTATTGACTGATTCATGGTTGTTGACAGATTCAATGGGCTAAGCCTGCATTTGCTCTATTCCAGTGAAGAAATGATTTAAACTGCTCAAGCCTATCATGGTCAAAAGCTTGATCTTTTATGAAACATTTACAAATTTAAAATCTGATTTTGTATATGGATATTTGAAAATATTCCTTTCTGAGTCTGATCTCATACAGACTGAAGACACTTTAAGGGTTCCTCCTGACTTCAGGGACAGGTATATACATTGCTTTAGAGTAAAACAGAGTAAATATAACAAAATATCTGACAGTAACTGAAAAAGATTTGTGAAGTCAAATTGGTGTAGAATTTCCATGGTTGCAGAAGATATCACAGCTATAGTTATCTTGGCAGTAAATCTCCAGGCATGGCAGACAGGCCACAGCTAACGGTGCAGGTTAAGACTTGGTTAGGACTGCTGGTGACGATGGTGTTTTCTCAATTTTCTATTTTTTAAGGAAAGTGATAATGGACAAACAGAAAATCATACAATAGTTTTGATGGCATTCACATATTGTGTGGCACTGATCTTACAAACATCCTTTAAAACCAGTGTCCTGCCTGACTTTTTAAAAATATAAATTGAATTCTGCACTGGCACTTGCAAACAAATCAGAACTCTTATCCTCACAGGTCACCTATTGCAAGAAATGGTCTAGAAACCCATCTCAAGAACCACTGTCTGCTGGGTATTCTGTAAATACTCCATATTTGTAAGGTAGTTACTGATTTAACATTTTTTTGTAACCTATTTTTTTCAGTTAACACTTTTGTGTTTGAATTATCATTCTGTTTTCCTTGTAAGCAATTAGCCACTGCAAAAATGCACAATTACTTATCTTTCATATGTTAAGGGCACAGATACACTCGCTTATCACAAGATGAATCAATATCCAAAAAACCTAGATTTGATTCTCACAAAATTTAATTACACCTTTCATAACAGGTCCAGAAATATCCAGGAGCTTATAAAAAGTTTTGTCTTTGAGGTCTGTCTTATCTCTTCCCATCTACACAATACCAGATGACTCATTTCTTTTAAGTCTTGGTTGTTTCTTACCTGCTCCTTGTGATACAATAATTTATAATATCCTATAATGAAGTTCATAATGTTCCTTAATAATTAAGTAGGAATTTACTCAAACACTGAGACCTGGATAAAAAAATGCATTCTAATGCATTTTGGCACTCAAAATGCCATTTTGAAAGAAGAGTAAGCTGAACAGTATATTAAAACCAAACTCTGTTTGGCAGCATGCCATTTATCCAGGCTGCTAGGGAGGGGTATTGAAGGCATGCTACAGACCTGAGATAGGTCCCAAAAAAGTATCCATCACATAGTTTCAGACCTCCAAACCTCCTATCTCCATTACCCCCAGCTGCTTTATGACCCTCTAGAGCAGAAAACAGACCACACTCCTCTTTTCTGAGCCTGAACTCATCAGCTGATGCCGTGCCTAATGATTTAAGTGCAGCATACGTGCCAACACCATGCAGAGATGTAAGAGCTGCCTTTGAACCAAGCCTGCTGGGGTAGCAAAACGAACTACACTAGACCAGCTCAGAGTTCTTCGCAGCTTTGCCTTTGCTCTCTGAAGGAGCTCGCCCAGGTGAAGCTGCTCTGTGCTGTGATGGGTGCACAGGTGACTCCTGCACTACCCTGGTCAGTCCTGCAGCCCCCGCCCAGTACCGAGTCTGTGAAGTTTCCTCCCTGCAATCTAAAAATCAAGCACCTATTCTAAAAACGGTTTCTGCATATACCTTTAATATCTTTAGTTCTCATGCCATGATTGACAATGCTGGACATATTTTTTTTAAATGCTCAATAAAGCTTCACTGTAACACTGTGTAACGTTTAAGAATTTTAGTTTAGCTTAATAATTTTTTTCTGTATGGAACTCAGAGTAATTCTCCAGGCTGTTTTCACCCTTCAAAGAAAAAGAAGCATCAACATTTAAAGTATTTATTTTCCTCCTAAAAAAATTTAAATTACACTTCCAGTTGTAGAATCTCCAAATCTAGATTAAGTTTTGTCCTCGGCCATTTAAATAGTGCAAACATTTTATTCAAGGGTAAAAGCTGTTAACTACTTTTGGCTTATCTAGCAATTAACAAATCTGTAGTAAACCATCCCGTTACAAAATCAAGCTCTGAGGCTTAGAAGGGTATTGAAACAACACCAGAAACAACACCAAAAGGAAACCCATTTGAAAATGCATGTAAGTGGAAAACTTTGTTATAAAGCATAGTAAATTTGCAAAATCTTTCCCCCTGATTCTTCTTAAATGAAGTGATTTCTTCTCATAAACTATTTCAGAAAAAAATATTTATACTGATGTGTGGACTGCACTCATGTAATATTCATGGTAATATTCACCTGGGCTTTATCACACTTTGCAGCGTTGATGCCTACAAATGCAGGCATAGATGATAAAACCTGATATCTGACTAAAAAGCTGGTCAGGATTGACTGAAGTTGTTGATGACACTAGGTTTCATAACAATTAGGGAAAGGATTAAGGGATTAATATGTGCTAATCTTGTTATCTGTGAGGTCCTGAAGCTGAAAATTTTATATTGAAGCTAAACTGGGATAATGTGTGAAGTTGAACCCACACTTTGTAATAAACTCTGGGTAATGGCAGCATAACACTTAGTTTTGTCACCTTCATTTTGATGATTAATTACAAATCCTTCAAAGAAAAAAATATACCATGCAGTGTATAACCCAAGGCATGGACTTCTAGATCCCTGTGCTGTACCATATGTCCTCTGCAGTTACTGTCTGCCTGCAAGGATAGCCTTGTTAGAATCCAAAAACATTAATGGTGGAAACATGAAAACTTAGAATGAAGTTTATTTGAAATAAGTACAGAATAAGAAAGACTTCTTTATACTTGATTTTAACTTTTCCCATTTATGCAATTCATATAAATATTATCCCTAAAAATTCTTGCAGAATTCCAAAGTCATGAATCAGAGCATGGGATGAATACACAGGAAATAAAAAAATTTACGTATTTTTACTTTCTATTTTTGATATCTGTATATTTATATTAATATAAACAATATAACAAATATTCAGCTTAGAGGACTAGAAATGCAATAAAAATATAAAATTAAACCAAATTGAAATTACTGCAGTCTTGCCATCTCTGGATTGCAGTGTCGGGAGTTTTAAGAAGGAAGACTCTAGCATGTTACTTCTAAAGAAGTTTTCTTCCTAAGGATAAAAGCATTACCTTTAATATATTATTTTATAGGTATTTCCCAGCTGTGGACTATCTATAAAGAGTTCTTTTGTGTTGCAGAGGTGCTGTCCTTTCTTACAAATTTGTTCTCTATTATCCTGTGAGTGAAAAATAAACTGTTGTGACCTAATCAAATGCCCAGTGAAAGGAGGTGGCATATGCAGTATTGTCAGTCCCCTTGTGACAGCCTCCTGCTGGCTCCCTAAATCAGACAGGAAGGCGACTTCACTGAGATGAGGGCAGGGACAGGAGGTTTTTTAGGAGTCCTGTGAAGAACACAGTCCTCTGGATGCAGTGGTGGCCAATGCTGGCTTCCCCTCGTGTCCCAGATTTGGGTAGGATGTGTGGGAGGAATATGGAAGCAGGGCTGCTGATTTGGAATTGGATCACCAGTTTCTGCTATATTGTGCTTCTCTGTACGAACGACTGCTTTAAATTCTAAAGGGACATTTAGTCCTTAGCATTTTTAAAGTGTGCCACACAGTGATTTGCTTGCTTCAGCGAGACTTCACTCACTGCTATTTTGCACAGTCAGAGCAATTTAGAGTAACACTGATGAAAAAAGCAATCTCTTGGGGGATGGGTGTGCATCCTTTTTACCTCATTAGATGCATTATTTATTATGGCAGAGACTATTCAATTTTGGAATAAATCTTTAAAATTTTTAATCTCATTTTCTATTGATACAGTTTAAAACTGGTTCCTTTACAAGTAAATTTCAAATAAATGTCTTCCTGTTCCTTTCTGGACTTTAATATAATTATGATTTTCTTCTTCTGTGGGTGACAGTAATGTTACCAACATGTGCAAGTGAAAAATGGATCCTGTATCTCAGCACGTTTGTGTAGTGGTTGATCCAGGCTGGACGCCAGGTGCCCACCAAGCTCCTCTATCACTGCCCTTCCCAGTGGGACACAGGAGAGGAAAATAAGATTGAAAACAACTAGTGGGTTGAGATAAGGCAGTTTACTAAAGCAAGAAAAAAGCAAAAGTTTGTGCGCACATAAGCAAAGGGAAAAAATCTTAATATCTACTTCTCATCGGGGGCTCAGCCACTTCCTGGGAAACAGGGCTTCAGCACTCATAGCAGTTGTTCCAGAAGGAAAACACTGTAAAAAAAGAATGCCCCCCACAAAAACCAAACTAACATCACCACAACACAAACCAAAAAATGGATGATTTACAAAAAATCCACCCCTTGACCCATCACCACAATTACAACAAAGATTACCCATGATCATTCTACTCTCTAACATTGTCCAGTGCTTGTTTTGCCCATTACCTCTCCCAATTACTACCTTTATCTCAAAATCCTCATGGTTTGCCCACATTCTCCACCAAAAGGACTGTAGTGGGTTGATGCTTTTTGGATTCCAGGCACCCACCAAAGCCTCTCTTTCATTCCCCTCCACAACTGGACCAGCGAGAGAAAAATATAATGAAGGATTCATGAGTTAAGGACTGGGAGAGATCATTCAACAAATACCACCATGGGCAAAACAGGCTAAAGTTAGAGATACTAATTTCATTTATTGCCAACAAAATCAGAACAACAAGAAATGGAATTTTGGATTCTTGGAAACTCCAGTTAAAAAGTATACTCACTTGGAACCAGCTGCTAGAATTAGGTAATGGGCTCTGCTGGATCAATGGGTCTTTCAGCAGATCAGACCTGAAGCAACAAAGAAACATTTTCAAAAGAACTTTAATGAATTCACTGGAATTTTCTTCAGGTTCTATTAAAGACTTCTAGATGGAGTCTCTCAGACATGTGCCAGTGAATCATTACAACAAGGAGAAGCTCATGCTTAAAAGAATGTGCTCCAGTTATGCAGTTTGCAGGATCTGGGTCAGCTTTTCACTTCTGGAGTACAGGGTAGTGCTTCATCCATGCTGAAATAGCTGAGAACAGGCATCAGTGACAAAACCTTGTGGCTACTTAGTGAGCTACATAATAAGTTACTTTTCTCTGCTGTCCAGGTTCTTCACAGCCTGCTCCTACACTACTGTTTCTACCAGACTGCATATGAACTTCTGAGCAATCTACTGCCCTTATGGGCCACCTGCTTTTCAAACAAAGTTCCTTTGTTCTTTTGATGGAATGAAGCTCACATAGATATTCTTAAGGTCAGCTTTCTTTTTAAAGCATTTCTTTCCAGTAATGTCTAAGAACTTTAGTTTGACTCTGTGTGTGTGTAAAATATTACAGTTAACAACATCCTCTCATTTTGTTTTTTAAATTTCTCTCATGCCTCTATCTACCGCTTGTCTGTTGCCTTAGATTGCCAAGTACCTTTGAAATCAAATGTCTTTTGATTTTTTTTCCTTGTTTGCAAACTCATAAAACAGAATCTAGAACACTAAATAGCACAAATATATACTGCAGTCACAATCACAAATGGAAACATTATCCCCTTGTGATGTGCTGCATTTTGTGATTGTGCATTTTCTGAATGTTGGACTGAAGACCGGCTCAGAATTAAACCACAGTGTTTTGCTAACTTTCCTAATCCTTACTTTAATCATAATTCCCAAGATTCTTCATCCCTTAAAAAAATGTGCAGGCTGTCTGCAGCAGACATTTAGATCTTTGCTCAAAGGCGGAGAAATCCTCTTAGACCTAATTCTTCTTTAAAGAGAGGAACTAATGGGCAAATACAATCCTTCTGGATTTAATATACGTGACTCTACCCCTGCTGAGAGATAGGTTCCCTAACTACAGCTTTCCAGACCAAACACCTAGAATCATAGAAGATCCTGAGTTGGAAGGAATGCACAAGCATCATCAAAGTCCAACTGCTGGCCCTACACAAGAGAGCCCCAAGAATCACACCATGTGCCTGAGAGCATTGTCCAAATGCTTCTTGAACTCTGTCAGGCTTGGCGCTGTGACCACTGCCCTGGGGAGCTGTTCCAGTGCCCAATCACCCTCTGGGTGACGAACCTTTTCCTAATATCCAACCTAAACCTCCCCTGACACAACTTGACCATTCCCTTGAGTCCTCTCACTGGTCACCACAGAGATCAGTGCCTGACCTCTCATTCCCCTCACAAGGAAGTTGTAACTGCAGTGAGGTCTCCCCTCAGTCTCCTCTAGGCCAACAGACCGAGTGACCTCAACCACCCCTCGTATGGCTCCCCTGTGCCTGCAGAGGCTCTACCTCTGTGTGTTCATGGTTTTCATATTGATATTCATGTGTGTCCTCAAGTCATCTGGATTCTGGAATTCCTCAGCCAAACTGAAAGGGCCATGCAGAGCACTCTCTGGGGCAGAACTGGGATCTCTCCAGAATCTCTATTTGAAGCAGGTGATCCAGCCTGCCCAAGCAGCTGAGTACAGCCATGAGCCCTGAACATCTCTGATCAGCACAGGACAAATCTTGCTGGCTACTGAGCTCAAGAACAGACTTTTATTATGCTGTTTGTATTTATGATTTCTCTGCAGAGTTTGTAAGACCAAAGTAAGATATACTTTTAGCTCTCAGTCTGAGGATAAGATTTTTTTTTTTCAAAGAAAGCCTTCTCTAAAATATGGTTTATAACTTGCTGTGATAGTGTTTCTGTCCAGTATAGTATCTTATCAGGCCTTGATGAATACCCCTGCCTCTCCACATGCTGACTAATGAGAAAGCTTTACCCAACTTTTGAGAGCACATGTTGCTGATTTGTTAGGACTGGGCAGGATTTAGGCATTGTACCACCGCCTGGGTGTCTGTAATTATATGGTTTTTAGCAGTGACATTCTGAAAGCCTGCAGCTGCTACCAAAAATAAAGCATTTGCATTACTTTCAGTCCAGTACTCTGAAACTAGCACTAACCCTCGCAATAAGACTCCTTGTTCACATACAGAACTCCTAGTGAAAGGATGCACTCTTGTGTTCAGGGGCAAATGCAGCCTGAAATGGGTGATCTCAGCCTTTGTGTTGAGGCACTGCATCTGTGTTGGCTCACACAGGTCCTAACAGCCAGGAGAGGAAAGAAAACACAAACATGCACATTCACCTGGCTGCAGAACAGTGTAGCTTCCCTTTGGCCATGTAAGTGTTAGAGAGAAGCTGCAGCACTGTTCAGCACTACGGGAGCCACCAGTGTTACAGTGGGGTGGGTGAAAAGGGGTCCATGCCAGGGGTTAAGGTCTTTCCAGCCTCCCCTTGGAAATTCGTGCTTATGTTTCACTTTTCAGAAAATGTGCAATAGCACAAGTTATTTATGTGGAGATTCAGCATGGGCTCTATTATGTAAGCATGTGCTGTGTTCCCTCTAACCTAAATTTCACTTACAGAGAAAATACAGAAGGATTGAAGATACACATGAACAAAAACATCCAAGTGTCTTCGGCCATCTAAGCACTACCAGGTTTTTGTCAGCCTTCTTAGTTCCTTGATTTCATCTTCTTTTCCATTCTTTGGCTATCCTTTGGCTGTTTGTCTTCTGTCCTGTTTGCTGAGGCAGAGCCACTCAGAACAGACCTTATTCTGTTACAACTTCCTAGTCCTTTTTCATCATCCTTAAAGCTTCCCCTAAGGATTACTGAGATTTAGTGGATTTTTCAAATTTACCATCAGTTTGACATACAGACTCAAAAATATGATTCTTGCAGCTTAGCCACCCCTTGTAGCCAAGTTCAGCTGACTGTGAAGAAAGTCCTCTTCACAGTTGTAAGAGTTGATAACTCTCCAATGTGGCTTCTGTGCAGTATGTGACAGTTCCTCTAAGCAAATGGCCAATTCAGTCTATGTGGAAGCATTCAGTGACACAGAGCTTTTATAAAAACAATAATATTTTTTGTCTTATAGGTAGCTAGCTAGCTAGCTAGATTTCCTGCTGTCAAAAAATACTAAGAAAAGGATAGTAATTTTCTTACAGATTTATTCAGGAGATAATGATTTTTAACAATTATTTAAGGACAGGTCCTATGAGGCAGACATTTAAAGCTCACACATTTAAAGCTCATTATTTTTTCAAAGACTTCCAATAAGTATGAGAGACCATGACAGTGGAAGCCGATATATCACACTCTGAGTCAGTCTTTGAGCAGCAATCCAGCATTCCATTTGGAGCATGTTCCATGGCCATTTTTTATCCCTCAGAAAATGTATTGGCTAGATTGCAAATAATAGGCTGATAAATTAAAATTCTTGGAATAAAAAGTTGGTTCTGCATCCACCACAATTTTTTTGTTGTTGTTGAAAAAACCCTTTCCCGAATTTTGTATCATTACTTTCTTAGAACAAACCTAGTTCAATATAAGGATAGGGTCAGCAATGATTTTTTACTCTTTCCATAATTTGTCTACACTGGTTTGTAGTGTTTACTGCATTTTAGATGGAGGCATTTCCATATGATATAAATTGCCCCAGTCTCTGCAGACTCATGAGGTGAGTGCCTTTTTCCAGGAGACAAAAGAAGAGAAAAAAAATGTCCTCCCTTGCTTTCCCTTGATTTTCACCAATGTTTTAATTTATTAAGGAGAAGAGCTTTATATATCACAGTAAAATCAAATAGTAAGTGAAATCTAATGGCCACACATTTTCTACTAAGCAAATATTTAGTGTACTTAAATTTATGTGTCTTTCCCAGGTTATTCAGGACATCTCACACAGAAAGCACTCATTGTTTTGGGGGAGGTAAATAAATTCATTCAAGCTCCATTATGGACCTTCAATGCAGAGTAATACCATTACTACTATTTCTCCTTACATAGAGAGGATACTCAATTAATGTTCTTTTCCACCAGCATTTCCTTTGGGTAAATGCTTTCTGTTAAAAAGCAATCAAAAATATTATCCATCCTTGAGATGTTAAGTAGTAGTGTTCCAGTCTGTCGCTAAAGTGGCAATGTTGGGCAGGAGTAAACCTGCAATTTTCAAAGTTGGATGGTGCATAGAACAAAGTCGTGTGAAATCCTAAATTATGAGTAGTCATTCATTATCTTCAGTGAACCTTGGAAGCTGCTGGAGTACTGTAAACATGAATCATTATGGTTGTAATGGAAAAAACAATATTTAAAATATTTTTCCCCCAAATAAAATGCTTTCATCTTTTCCAGGAAGACATGCATTTTAAAAGTCTCTTTACACTTACTAAAGCTTCCAGAAATGTAAATATACCTTTAAGATCACCTAAGTAACTTTGCCACTGCATCTTTACAACTAAAAAAAACCCCTAACAAAATATAGGAATAAAAGGTAAAGTCAGCAGCCAGTTAGTCCTCTCTTCAAACAACTGATATCTTCACTGCTTCACTGACTTGGAAAATTGTGATGCTATTTAGCTGAACCTCTACACGACTTGTTTACAGACCAGTTGGGTTTTAGGCTCTTCTGGTATTTAGATTGAATTTTGTAGCAATGGGGAACAAAGATGACAGACCTCCTTGTATGTCCAAAGAAGATCCATTTATTGCCAAAAATCGCCCCCTCTTTATCCCCTTAATCTCAACCGAACCCAACTGAAACCCAGCCGAAGCCTAACAGAACTCAACAGCAGAAGGGCACCCATTGGCTGGCACAGCTGCAGCGCCGCTGCCCACGCGTCCTATCACCCAATCAGCTTCCCGTTCATAGGCTGTGCACGCGCTCCCCAGCCAATCACAATCTCACTCCCAGCTGTCACTCAGCTGCCGCTCACCCCTCAGGCAGCTCCCAGCCCTGCAGCCCCAGCGGTGCCTTTCCCACAGGGCCTTGTGGTGAGCTAGGCCTTGACCATTTTAACAAACGTAACCCCATATTCCACAGAATTTCACTTGCCCTTTTTATATAGCAGAGCCAAATACTGATGTAATCTTATGTAATTAAATGAAGTCTTTTAAAGAGAAGATAATACCTTAGCAATTTCATTAAATAAGGGATATTCACAATCTTCATTCCAATGTAGACCATTTTTTCCTGAGAAATCCCTTTTCCTAATGTCAGAATTGCTCATCATTAAAGGCCACTGTAAGTTTTGCAAGTCAAGATCCTGCTTCAGCCCAGTTTTCCTTTCCTGTGCCCTCAGAATCTTGTCCTGCTGGTGGGGCTCTTTGATCTCCTCTGGGATGGCTGTTGCCCACCTTGGCTCACTGCCAGCAGAGATGCACGTGAAGTGCAGAGGAAAATCCCTCCCATGGAAAGCTGACATTGGTAACATGAGGAGCCATCTAGTCAAAGCTTTGGGCTGAA
Organism: Machaerirhynchus nigripectus; assembly: GCA_013397975.1. Classification (NCBI taxonomy): domain Eukaryota; kingdom Metazoa; phylum Chordata; class Aves; order Passeriformes; family Dicruridae; genus Machaerirhynchus; species Machaerirhynchus nigripectus. Next base: position 377,881 of record VZRQ01009616.1, read on the forward strand.
ACATAACTCAAAATATTGACCAGCCCCAAGTTCTTGTCTCAAGGCAGGATCAGCACTACCTGTATTTTTCTTAACACAGTTTTAAAACAATGTAGGTTGGAAGGGACCCCATTCAGACTCTCACCTGAGGTGACGTCAGCACTGGCTAAAAATTTGTAATGCCTGGCAAAGACGGCAACTCCATCAGGACCGTGTATGCCAGGGATTTACCATCCCCACTTGTACACATTCTTAGCAACTAACCTGGGTTTAATTAATTAATAAAAACATGAAAAGTTTATGACCTTTTCTGCCTTGATCCAAGAAATCACTGTTGACAGGAGAGGAAAAAAAAAATCTGTTTTCAGTGCTATAAGTACAGTCAGTTCCACACAATGTAGCCCAAAGCTTGCCAGGCTTAGACATTTCTTAATCTGCTGTAGTCAGGAGGGCTGGATATCAGTGGAAATTTCATTATAATTAGTTCTCATTATTTTGTAACAAATATGTTTTAGTTTCATACATATTTCTATGCTGGAACTTTCTGTTGTTCTTTATTAACATTATAGATGTATATTTTAGCTCTGTAAATTACATTTGATTATTATTATAATTTTTGGGATTAGGTTGCCCAAAGTAAGTGTGTGGTTTGTGTTTCAGGCTGTTTGGTAGGCTAGCAGAGGGTTTTGACTTACATTTGGAACAGTTTGCAGGTTAGTTTGTAAGAATGGCAAAAAGAATAAAAGAAATTTCACATGACAGTTATTACATGTAATTATGAGGATATACTTGACAAATTTTGGTATAATTCTAAAATCTGACAGTTTGTGGATTTTCTGATCTACCATTAGTTGAGTGGATTAATAGTTACAACTGCAACTCACATGCACCTGAGTTCTTCCCTTAATGATTTTGCATATTATTTTCCTTTCCAGGACCGTAAAGAACTTTGCAGAGTGCTGTGTTAGATAAATTATGCCTAGTAAGAGGAACATATTCGTACTGAAAACCAATTAAATATAACACATTTCCAAATACAAATGTCCTGATTTTTTTCTTTCAATTATGCTTGCAGTTGAATTGTGTTTGTATATTTTCTTCTAAAAATAGGGTTGTGATCTCTTGCTGAGTAGGACTGCAGAATAATGAGTAATATGCTGGATCCATCATACCAGTCACCCTCCCACTCCAGAGGCACTCAGAAGTTACAAGGGGGAGCACAAAGACGTGACTTAAAAATACCTTATGGACTGAGTGACTGATTTGGTGCCAAGGTGATTGTGATGTTAGAGCTGGCCCTGCAGCCTCACCAGTTTAGACACACAGGTGTGATTTCAGTTTTGCTTATGAGGAAAGTTGTCTGATAGGATATAACTTTTGATCTGCAGTGCAATCCTGCCTTGTTTACCTGGATTTATGGAGAGCAGATGTACTGTAGCTGCAGCAGTTATCCATCATGATATTTATATATTGACCTCAATATTTAGCCCAGTTGGAATACACGCTGAGCGAAGGAAATCTGCCAAGTGCCAATCCAGAGAGGTCTACAAAATGGGGCTTTTGCTTAACTTATGAGAGCCAGACCCAGCAGGTGTTGTGGCCCTAAGTATGTGAACTGAGACAACATTTCTGAATGATAACTGGTGGGGCATGCATTTTTTACACCAAAGAAGTATGAATGTAGTGTTGTCATTTTCCTCTTTAAATAATTTGATAACATCAAATTGGGGAAGTTTACTATTATCTGTGTTTTGTTTGAAAGTGTTCCCATAGTACAATTTCCAGGGTGTTGCACTATTAAGTTTTCTGCAATCAGGAATAATTTTTTTAACTGAGAACCTCTTTGAAAGCTGATTTGGAGTGGTTAACATCTATTTATCAGGATCTTATGGATAAACAGTTCTTAAGTTGTTCTGAAGTCATTCAGTACAATAGTATTTGAAATGGCCCCAGAAATAACAGAATCATAGAATCCTAGAATGGTTTGGAGTGGAAGAGACCTTAAAGATCTCACAGGGACACCTTCCACTAGACCAGGTTGCTCAAAGGCCCACTAGACCACGTTGCTCAAAGGCCCATCCAGCCTGGCCTTGAACACTTTCAGGGATGGGGCATTCACAACCTCGCTGGGCAACCTGTTCTGGTGCCTTTCCACCCTCACAGTAAAGAGTTTCTTACTAATATCTCATCTAAACCTACCCTGTTTCAGTCTAAAGCCAGTTCCCTTGTCCTATCACTACATGCCATGGTAAAAAGTCCTTCCCCAGCTGTCTTTCAGGCTCCCTTTAGGTACTAGAAAATGCTCACCAAATCCCTACAGCCTTTTCTTCTCCAGGCTGAACAGCCCCATCTCTCTCAGACTGCCATCATAGGAGAGGTGCTCCAGCTCTCTGATCATCTTCATGGCCTCCTCTGGACTTGCTCCAATGGGTCCATGTCCTTCTTATGTTGGGGGCCTCACAGGTGGGTGCAGCTCTCCAGGTGGGGTCTCACAAATCCGGGGCAGAGGGGGAGAGTCACCTCCCTTGACCAGCTGCTCACACTTCTTTTGATGCAGCCCTGAATATTGTTGTCTTTCTGGGCTGCAAGCACACACTGCTGGGTCATATCAAGCTTCTTGTCCACCAACACTCCCAAGTTCTCCTCAGGGCTGCTCTCAATCCAGTCTCCACCCAGCCTATACTTCTGCTTGGGAATGCCCTAACTCACCTGCAGGATCTTACACCTGACCTTGTTGAATTTCACGAGGCTGGCACAGGCTCACCTCTCAGGCTCGTCAAGGTCTCTCTGGATGTCATCCCTGCCCTGGAGCATGGCAAGGGCACTGCACAGCTCCATATCATTGGTAAACTTGCAGAGGGTACTATCGATCCCACTGTCCATGTCACCAGCAAAGATGTTAAACAGTGCTGGTCTCAATACCAACCGCTGACGAACATCACTTGTTACTGGTCTCCACTGGACATCGAGGCATTGACCACAACTCTTTGAGTTGGCACTGAGTTATCCACTGAGTGTCCATCTGCCAAATACATCTCTCCAGTTTAGAGACAAGGATATCATGTAGGACAGTGTCAGATGCTTTGCACAAGTCCAGGTAGATAGTGTCAGTTGCTCTTCCCTCATCCTGGGAAGATCTATCAGCAGCACTGTAACCCCATCATAGAAGGCCACCAGATTGGTCAGGTATAATTTGTCCTTAGCGAAGCCCTGTCAGCTGTCACAAATCACCTCCTTATTTTCCATGTGCTTTAACATAACTTCTAGGAGGATCTGTTCCATCATCTTTCCAAACACTGTGAGACTAACTGGCCTGTAGTTCCCTGAGTCTTCCTTTTTTCCCCCTCTTTTAAAAATGAGGGGTTTATTTCCCCTTTTCCTCTTCTGATGAAGTGGGAACTTCATCAGACTGTGATGACTTCTCACATATGATGGATAGTGGCTTAGCCAGTTCCTCCACCATTTCTCTCAGGACCCATGGATACATCTCATCAGGTCCCACAGAACTTGTGCATCCTCAGGTTCCTTAGATAGTCTCAAACTTGATNCCCCCTCTTTTAAAAATGAGGGGTTTATTTCCCCTTTTCCTCTTCTGATGAAGTGGGAACTTCATCAGACTGTGATGACTTCTCACATATGATGGATAGTGGCTTAGCCAGTTCCTCCACCATTTCTCTCAGGACCCATGGATACATCTCATCAGGTCCCACAGAACTTGTGCATCCTCAGGTTCCTTAGATAGTCTCAAACTTGATCTGCTCTTATAATGGGTGGTTCTACATTCTCCCAGTCCCTGCCTTTCCCTTCTCTGATGCAGGTGATGTGGCTGGAGCACTTGCTAGTGAAGATTGAGACAAAAATGTTGTTGAATACCTCAGTCTTCTCCATGTCCTCTGTTACCAGGACTCCCATTTCCTTTCAGAGAGGGCCCACATTTTCCCCAGTTTTCCTTTTATCACCAGTGTACCTATAGAAGACTTTCTTGTTGCCCTTGATGTCCTTGGTGAGGTTTAATTCTATCAGAGCTTTAGGTTTTCTAAACCGATCTTTGGCTGTTTGGGCAATCTATCTGTACTCCTCCTGGGCTACCTGCCCCTGCTTCCACCCTCTGTAGCTTCCTTTTTGTGTTTGAGTTTNACTCCCATTTCCTTTCAGAGAGGGCCCACATTTTCCCCAGTTTTCCTTTTATCACCAGTGTACCTATAGAAGACTTTCTTGTTGCCCTTGATGTCCTTGGTGAGGTTTAATTCTATCAGAGCTTTAGGTTTTCTAAACCGATCTTTGGCCGTTTGGGCAATCTATCTGTACTCCTCCTGGGCTACCTGCCCCTGCTTCCACCCTCTGTAGCTTCCTTTTTGTGTTTGAGTTTGTCCAGGAGCTCCTGGCATTTTTTCTGAACTTCCTTTTTGTCAGGATGCATTGCTCCTGAGTTTGGAGGAGGTGAATATCAAGGAACTTTCTTAGGATCCTCTTCTCTCCAGGGCTTTATCCCATGGTACTTTATCAAGCGGATCCCTGAGGAGGCCAAAGCTTGCTTTCCTGAAGTCCCGAGTAGTGAGCTTGCTGTGCCTCTTCCCTGCTGCCCCAAGGATCTTGAACAGCATCATTTCATGGCCTCTGCAGCCCAGTCTGCCCTTGTGCTTCACCTTCTGCACCAGCCCCTCTGGCCTCTCTTTCATCAGAGTTATCTGTGATTAAGAGAAAGAAAATACCTATGCAAAACATCATCTCAGTAGCTTCCTGCTCACTTGCATCAACCGGTGCTGTGAAAGGAGCTCATTACATTTAAAGGTGGTGTATGGTGCCAGCATGTAACCAACTACACAGCTTTCTGTTTATGCTGAAACCCCTCCTAAGTGCAAATTAAATAGTCTATTGTATTTAAACTCTAATCTAGCACACACAGATGTTAGTGAAAGTGTTTCAGTTGTTTCCAACATGTGTTGAATCAAACCCCAGCAGTCCAGGGACATCAGGTGCTGTAGGCACGTTGCTTAATTTGGGAAGCTCTCTTAGAAACACCGGGCTGGTAATTTCAGGGCTGTGGTGCCAATCCTTCATAAGAGAGTTCTCTGTTCTGAGGCAGGAGATGTGACATGCTGCCTCATACAATTGCTGCTGCAGGAATGGGGCGCTCTGGCTGCCTGACGGTCACATCAACAGAGGCTCTGAAAAACAAGATCTTTGGAGTTTTTCCTCCTTCCCTTGATGGACCAAGTATGTCAGTCTTATGATAATGTGAAATGTACTCTACAGCCAAGCCAACCCAGTTTGGGTTGACTATTTGGTCTGCAGTTTACAGCAGGGAAGGGGTGGATACGGCAGAATCTCTAGGATTTTTATAAGGTGAATGAAATGAATGAAACATTCTGTGCAGTGTAACTTCACAATAATTCCCTCTGGATCATGTTCTAAAACTGTGTTCTTCACATGGCAACTCACTCGCTGCTTGCCACTATGTAACTTTAGAACCATTTAACTATGCTGTTTTCCTTTATTTATGGTTCAGTAGTCAAAAGAAAATTAACTGGTGTCTCTGCAGTGTACCAATATTTGTGCTCTGCTTAATGCTCCATATAATAATTGCATTTCCTAAGATAATATTTAAGATAATTCATAGAAAGCTGTCAGAGGAAAATGAGAACTTCACACTGAAAATATTCAATTACATGTTAGAATATTTAATTTATGTCAAATGTTGCTCTCCATTTACTTTTTGAGTCTAAAGTTAATGTGCTAGCTGCAACTATAAAGGTAGAAGGAAAAGAAGTTAAGTAATCCCTTTTCAAAATTCCTCTTTGTTTTGTGTGTGCCTTTGTATCACATCTAAAAAAGCTCTCCTCCAAAATGCAACATTATTGAGAGTCTTCCTTAAGGTCTAGACTACTCAGATGAATTTTTGGCTGAACAATTAGTTTTGTTTCTTGTCTTCTAACTTTTTATTCATGAGCAAGTGCAGATATCTGATGCAAAAAAAGGTACATGCATCTTTTCCATGACAGTGGCATTGGGTCTGCTATTTCCTATGTTGTCTAGTGCAAAGAGGAAAGAAATAAAAATAATAGGTTCAGACTAAAAAGATGAAACAGATTGAATAAAGTGCCTATATGTACAACACAATTTCTATTCATAGCACAACCATATCAATTAAAACAGTCAAGATGTTTGAAAAACTTCCACAGATCATTAATTTTCTATTGCAGTTTTACTTAAAATAAACAACATAAATAAATAGTGTATTTATTTGAGGCTTATATAACCTTATATGATAGTTCTGTGTTTAGGAAGATGGTTAAAATAAGAATTTGTTCTGTGCCCAGTAAAGAAGCCTATGAAAATACAATCCAAGAGATGCTGGAGAGAGGACACTACTTCCAAGTTACTATTCATGGCTTTTCAATGAAAGCAGCAATGCACCAAGCCACAAACAGTGTCCTTCAGGTCACAGAGAGCCATACAGTGGTGAGGGTGAAGGCTGGGTCTCTGTCTCGGCCGTTTGTTCCCAATCTTTCCATCATTTGAAGATCTGTTTTTAAAAATTCAGGTATAAGGAAGAACTCAGTCACACCCCTAAAGTGTCTGTGCTGCGCTCAAATGAGATGGGCTTTGCTAAATACACGGTTTGTTGTGCTTTTAGCAGTTTATCTCCAGGTATGTTCAGGAAGGTGAATTTTCCTCAATCCTTTCTCTTACCCTATTAGCATATTCTGCAAGCCCAGCACCAGGAATGGTGCTGCAGAAGCCAAGTTATTGCTGGGAGAGGAATATCACCACTCATTTTCTTGCTGACCTAAGCCTGTACTGTGTCCGATCTGTATTTTTTTTCCATTTTTAAAATGTATAGATTATAATTTTCAAAGTTTGTAATATATTATTTAATAGCCTGAGAACTCATAGTCTCTGTGTTCAAAACAGAAAACTTAAAAAGCAACATAAACTGGAAAAATGCTTACATTGAGCTATGAGGACATTTTTACTTCTTACTTTCTGGGAAGGAATTTTGCTAGTATTTCCAGGAATTCCCCTGGAATCCATTGTTCTTTGGACCAATGCAGCCATGCTGCATTGTGCGTCCTGCTCCTCTCTGCTGATCTTTTCCTGATATCCACCCGGTAGCTGGAACAGTTTGGCAGACTGCAGCCTGGGCCAGCCAGCTGTGCCTGGCGCGTGGGGTTACAGAGTGGGAGAGCAGCCGTGGCACAGTGCTGCAAATGAGTGTGATACAGGTCGAGCTGCAGGGGAGGGAGGTTGGGAGCTAGACGTGTGAGACTCCCTCTTGATGTGCGAGATTTGTCAGGGCTGCACTGTGAAAGCAGAATTTTAAAATCTTTCTAGAAGGGTTGGAAACTCAGATTTCTCTGAAGCCCAGAGTTAAGCTTGTTAATGATTACGTATCTTTATTACAAGAGGCTATTTCTTCTGGCAATGGAGGGAGCATATTCCCTGCGATACTTTCAGGCCATCTACAGAGTAAGTGTATTTAGTTACTCTGAACTGGTCATGTAACCTTTTAAAACATTAACTTAAAGAATCCGGTCCAATCACAGCCCAACCCTTCCTGTATTTCACTATGTTGTTCAGCTTAAAAAAAGGGAAACCTTATTTAAAAAGCTTTACTGCCCAAGTTCTATCTAAGTGAACTGTTTATTTAGGCAGGAAGCTACTCAACTACTATTTTTGGAAATAATGGGAAAGTGGTTGCATAGACAAGAGTATGAATAATGACATTGTTTTCTTTTATTCAAAGCTACCAGAACCCTCTCATTAGGTTTTAAAATTCAGTTTAGGACCCTGACTCTATCTCTAAATTCCTATTTTATTCTCAGGCTAGATGTAGACTAATGAACAATATCCACAATTAATAATGAATCTTTTCGTTCTGTTCAATCTTCATAAGCAAAACCAAGTACCTTTAGTATAGTAATAGCTATTAAAACAGAATGAATAATTAACATTCTGTCCTTCCTTGGCCTACAGTCCCGCACAGAGACTTTTGTCTGTTTTGGATTTGTTGTCTATAGTGGCAAGGTTTTTGAAAATCTCTTAGAATTGAGATAAAGCAACTAGTTTTAATTCTTGACTCAGGATGTAGGGCTGACTGAAGACAATCTTCTTCAGCTTCTCCAAGAGCTCTGATGATGGTTTTTCATTCCTGTATCAATTACTCGATGAAAAATAGTTAATTTACCAAACAAAATATGTAGACTTTTAATCCCCCATATATCTTATTTTTTATTAATTTGTTTTTATTCCTGCAAAACATGGTAGGAATATGTTATTCTGACTAGGAAGGGAGGTAATGACAGAGCTGGTAAAAAATGCCTAACACATTCAGTGCAATATACAATAAACCAAAAATATTCATTTATGTGTCTAGAACATCCTCTGAGCTGTAACTGGGTTGAAAAACACAGTGATTGTAACATAGAGGAGGGAATTGTAAAAACCAATAATAATGTATATTTATTCTAAGCTCTGTCACTGAATGTGGAAATTTGGTTTGGAGGCTTCCAGATTTCAAACTCCTTTCTATGCAAACACTGTTTTGGGTCCTGTTTTCCTCACCTTGATCTGTAAGTGGAATGATAGACTGAATGGCTGAACTGACACCCTGGGACCAGTGCAGCCCTGGCAGCGAAGAATACTCGGACATCCAAGTTTAATGCGAAGGGTGTGCAGTGCCCCAGCCTCTGATGTTAGAATACATTACTGAACCTAAGTCAGGTTGACTGTTTTTACATTCCCAAGTCACTGAAGACACAATTTACAAAGTATTGGATGTATGGTTACAGCTTTTTATGCGTGTTCATGTGCCTCCCTCTCTGGGCATGCCTGCCAAAGCAGCTAACACTCAAGCGTGCACTGCCAAATTCTCAAAACACCTCGTGTATGGCTATCCACAGAACTCCACCTGCTTTATGCACCTGAATTATAGAGGCTGTATGCATCACTAATGCCCGATGCTTTTTAAAAACATGTACATATGCCCAAAGGTAACAAGATTTGCACCTGAATGAAATCTTCAATCTACTTTTTGCTCATAAATCAGCTATTCTAAGGTCAAACAAAACCAAACAAGCTAGGTAACAACTTTCTGTTCAGCATATCAAGTAACTGGCCCATTTTTACTAAGCTTTGTTCATAACATGAAATGACATTATAATTCAGGAATCCTGAAACATCCAACTAACAAGGCAAGATCTTGCCCCCATGCATAAAATAATAGAAATTTCCACCACAACATTAATAGTAAGCAAATAAGAGTCCTTTCTTCTAGACAATTCTATAGTCCATCCAGAGGGGGGTTGAGCACTAAAACAGGCTTCCCAGGGAAGTGGTCACAACACGAACCCTGTCTGAATTGCAGAAGTGTTTGGCCAATGCTCTCAGGCACATCGTGTGATCCTTGGGGTGTCCTGCACAGGGCCAGGAGTTGAACTTGGTGATCCTGATAGGCCCCTTCCAACTCAACATATTCTGTGGTCCTGTAAGTCACATGGACTCATCATTATTACATTTTTATATATTTGTTAAGCATGGAGCTACTGTGGGATGCAGTATTCATTTTGCATATTTTTTGAGTGAAGAAAGGAGATCCTGAGAACAGAAAACACTGCTGCTGATTGAATAACCATTTTTGTTCTAGTATTTCATTACCCTATTAGATTAATCCAAGCAGCTAAGGATTGAGTAATTCTGAAAATGCATATTGAGATTCCACTGCAGAGTGGATTTTGGATCATATTGCAGAAAATAATAAAGTCTAACCATTGCTGGGTTTGTTTTGGTTTTGGTAGGGAGCTTTTCTATAGCTGAAGTTGAAAACATGCTTCCACCAACCCTTGCATATGAAAGTATGAATTACCCTTTCACAGCAGAGAATTTAAAAGCACGTTTCTCTAAAAGCACCCTGGGTAGCTCTAAACAAGGTCACATTAAAGTTACATTGTTTCTATTTGAATGTAACTATGCAGTTTCTTCTTCTAAGTGGCTAAACCTAAGCTCAAACAGTTAACGGACAAAAATCGTCTGCCAAATCCTGTGCCAACCAATATTTTGGTTTAATGTTTTCCCTTCCTACATAATGTAGGAAAGCCACAGACTTTCACAAGACCTCTCCCAGTATTATTTATCTGTACTGCAGTACTGTTTAGAGACTTTATCTGCAATTCTCCATGCAGTGCCTTAAAAGTGAGATCATCCTTCCACTTAAATGTGACACAATGCCTATTATCTACTAGAACTAGTACCCAAATGTTATGAGCTTGTTACAACGGTCAGATAGTATTTTTAGTACATTATCTTAATTTGCCAGTTATCCCACCTTTTATACCTGTTTAAAGAACAGACCAAGTATGAAATATCAGTGAAATACACCAAACAGTATTTTTACAGCAGTCCATCAGGGTCTAAGTACGTATTGTCATATTTATTCCAGAAAAATGACTGAATAATGACACTGCACGTGGGGCATCAGCAGCTAATTGGGGCATACTACCTACAGAATTATTTTCCACAAAATATAAATTCAAAAATATGTTTCTGAAAGAAAAGAAAGCCACATTCTTCGCCATGGAAAGAAGATACATCACTATGTTTACATGAGCTCCTATTTTGTCCAGTAGGGTTCTGTACAACTGTAACTTCATGAGCAGACTCAATTTGTAGAAATTTGGGTGAAAAGACAATGTCTTCATGTGATCACCAAAGGTAGTAAACACTTTCTCTGAGCTTTTATGTATGGCTTGTGAAATTCATGGTGACTTGCAAGACAGAAGGCTTTGTTTTCATGCTTTAAGTTCAGTTGATGGCTCCAAAAAATCTAAACTCCAGCCATGGGAGATGGATTATAAGGAACCTATTTTGTGGAAAAGAAAGCTGAGGAAGTTCCAAGAAACCTTTTAGAAGAACTAGATACCTGAGATACCTACAAGCCTCTATGGGTTGTCTCTTCCAAGATACTAAGTCACATCCAACAATACAGGGTAGCTTTCTAGTTTAACAGGTTTTTGAAACCTTTCTGTCTCAGGTAAAATTAAGTATCAATGTGTGAAAACACCTCTCACCATAATGTTTTAGGTTCTTTTTCTGCAGGACACATTGGTATGTTTATCAACCAAACAAAGTAAATGGAGCACTGAAAACATTCCTCTCAAACAAACAAATAAAAAATACAATTGATGGGGGTATTACCCTGTAGAAATAGGAACTTTTGTAATCATCATTTGACCTAGTCATAATATTTCTAATGCTGTAACACAGCTGCCCCAGAAAGTCTTTTGCACTTGGACCACTTGTAGGCATGCTGAAAAAGCATCTGTTTGCAAGTGTTGGTAATTTGTACTGCTCAGCTAAACACACACTTTTCAATTATCTAGGCTGGATAAACAGCCCTGAAGTGCACCAGATGAGAGAAGTATAACAGCCTGAAATCTTGGGATGCCCAGTTATGACATGGCAATACATACCAGTTGGGAATCAATGTTGGAACCTGTCTAGAGGTCCACCACCTACCACAGGCTCCATGCTTGTAGCTGCAGTTCCTTAGAGTGCAAGGTTTTTGCCCTTCTGAGCTTCATAATCTTTGGTTTACACCCTTAGTCAGTGACATAGCAGGGTTGTTGGATTTTGCTGTGCTGGACTTTACCATTGCATCATTACCCACCCAGAAAAAGCAAAGTCTACTGATGAGTAACATTTCACTGCTTTCTCACTATCATGGGTGAAGCCACTGGTTTGTATAGAGCAAAAGAACCCATTCTTCACTACAGTAGCAGCAGAAAAAAGTTATGATGATGAGGAAAGAGATCTGTCCTGTGGAAATGACTGTGATTCAGACACAAATTTCTCCCCTTTCTGAAGAAAACTAATAAAAGTTAATAAAAGGATCCTGAAACAATGAGATATATTTGAATGCTTTCATACTGCTGAGACACTAAATTCAGATCCAACTGCAAGTATTCCTATTGATTTTACTACTCCATTTTTAGTGTTGATATTTTGGTTAATAGAAGTATTCCCTTCAAGAGTAAGGCGAGGAGTTTCATTGTAACATTGAGAGTGAGAGTAATATCCAAATCATTTTTGTCTGCATGTGAAGGCTCTAACTGAAATTTTAATAATCTGGAACTTCCAGGAATGAAGCCTCTATCTCAAAGACTTCATAATTGCTGTTCGGGTGAGCTGTATGCCTCTAGTTATTTCCAGTGGGCTACAGAGTCTTTTCACTTACAAGTCATTGGTAGAATCTAAGCTAGGAAAGAATTAAGTCAGCTAAGAAAGATTTTTTTCTATCTAAGTAACATTCACTGCCTTCTATTTGAGATTCATTTAAATCAGTCTCCATCCCAGTCTCCAGTACAGACTTGCTGCTCCTCTATACTGTGTAGCCTTTGCAGAATGGAGATTGCTTACCTATGTGTTGGGCCTAATTCAACTCAGATGGGATTTTAGCCAGATCCCCAAACGACAGTTCCCACAGAAAACACTGAGTTACCATGTATTCAAGTTTCCTTTATCAACATACTCAGACGCCTACCATTTAGAGTTCCTTGAATAAAAGCCATTGTTCACTGCCGCTCAGACTGCCCAGGAGAGAGTGTAAGGTAATCTGTACAGCACAGAGGTAGCAGATGATGAGACTCACCGCATTGGCACTGCAGGGTGCCTATGTACTTATTTCTGTCTGGGAAATCTTAGACTGAGGCCAACTTGGTCTAGAGGTATTTGTGGAAAATTATAATGCTATTGTCAGCGAGGAACAGTGAGAAGACAAATCTTAAATTCCACATCAAAGGTAATTTGGTTAACAACAATAAAAAAAGAGATCTGCTTCAGGATTTTTGAGAACTGCAGGTTGCTAGCACTGGCTTTGAAAAGGACCAGCACGTAGATCACAGGAACAGAAACGGGGCTGGTCAGCATTTTGTCTCTTTGCTACTGCACGAGACAGCCACAGGAGACAACAAACATTTACAGGACTACCTGCAAATCTGCTTTCCTGTTGCTTGCAGCACAGCCAGCATCTCAACATTGAGTTTCACTGGGTGCCAGATGTTTCAGGCTAGATGAGGCAGAGGCAGCTTTACAACTTCCATCATGTAATATTTAAAGCCTGATTAGGTGTTTCTCATTTAATTACATATATTATTAATTTCAACGAAATTACTGTTTCTCCTTGTGCCTTTAAACAGCCAGTGAATTAAAGTTGGGTTGCTAAGGCAGAATTATAGCCAAGTATTCCAGTTTAGCTGACTGCATTCTGATTACTTAATAACACCCAAGTATGTGCAGAATTTGTCCTTGCTGTGAGCCACACAGAATGTTGCGATACTCAAAAAAAAACCCTCAGAAAAGGCTGCGCTGCACTGGCTTAAGTGCTTTCCTCAGCGTGGTTTATATTCTAGGTAGTTAAAGAAGTCCTCAGCTTAGAAAAACCGCATGAGTTCTTGCTGTACCGCTCCACAGCGCTGCAGAGCCAGTCAGAAATGACTGCCCAAAGCCTGCTCCGAGGAGCGTCATTTGCCATTCCGGCTGCGATTCGGTTGCCCTGCGGGACCGCTGGTGAGGCACAGCGAGACTCAGCCCCAGAAAGGCTGCAACGCCGCGCCCGAAAACTCATCGGGACACAAGGCTGGGGGAACGCACAGACGTTCCGCACCCGCTGGCGGCTCCGGGGGCTGCGTGTGCAGCGGGCGGGAGGCCGCGGCCCCGCCCGGCAGGTGCCCACGGGCGCACGGCCAGGCCTCGGGCCTCACTTCGGGGAG